>JALIZH010011342.1:0-80418 GCA_030522465.1 Rhipicephalus appendiculatus
GTTCATACGGATTTCTCAGAAATCGATACCGATTATTCAGAAATGACAGTGTCTTAGTTAACGAATAAATTGTTTTTGCCCAAGGATTGAGTCCTGGGCCAACGCTTTTCCGGGGTGTTCGCTCTACCAACTGTTACGCCTACATCATCCGCCATTGGTGTCTGGATTCCATCTGCCAATGTCACCATCTTTGCCACTCTCAGTCACTGAACCTCATCCTAGAGCCACTGAACTGGCTGCACTACGGGCTGCTTTTAATCGCTTGTTGACCAGACACTGAGCCTTGGGTCATCTTTGCCGACTCAAGAGCGGCGCTGCAGTGTCTGAAGTCTCCGCGCACGCAGGACCAACTCGTCATGGACATAAACGCTTATGCAACAAAGCCTGCGACCTCCATCACCGCATTGTTCTGCAGTGGACATAGGCGTGCGCACGAGGGAGGCAGAGGGGGCGCCCCCCCCCCTGGTCACCTAGGGGGCGCAAATTCTGCCCCATGCATTGACTTAATAGGGAGGGGGGCGCTGCGATGAACCTTCGCCCCCCTGCCCCCCTGAAGGGGAACCCTGCGCACGCCTATGGCAGGTGGATACCTGTCCATGCGGAATACAAGGCAACGTACGGGCTGATGACGCTGCCAAAGCTGGATATGACGCCTCGAGAGAAATCACCGAGGTACCTTTCTCGAGAAAAGACGCTGCGACACTCGCATCGGCACACTCTTGGCGCCTCCAGCGATCTCTTTAGACAGGCGCTAGTCACCAGTATGGGCCTGTTTTCAAGATCGATCCATCGTGTGGCTTCGATATGCCGCGAGACCTCGACATGCAAGAGGAAACATGCTTGCACCGCATCAGATTAAACGTCGCGTACACAAACTACTTTAGGAACAAGATTGCACTGTCGGACTCGCAACTGCGTGCTCGCTGTAACTTCCCAGAGGATCTCAATCATGTCCTCTGCGAATGCAGGCTGTACGCATCAGAGAGACAGTCTCTGAAGGCGGCCTTAAATCTCCAACGAGACTTGAACTTTGAGTTGAGACATACTCGGGGCCCATGGCAAAGCAGTTCCAGTGCGTTACGCGCCACGAAAGCGCAGCTGACATTGTTGGGGGCCACGAGCCTGAATGAAACTTTGTAAATAGTGTACTCTACGTGTGTGTGTAGCTGTATGTGTTATGTGTTTATCAGTGTAAACAGTCGAACCCACTTATAACGATACCAGTTTTAACAATATATCGGTTATAACAATAAAAAGCTGCTGCACCGTCAGCTTTCGTATGTTTTATATGGTGAAATAACCCGCTTACAGCAATGCCCGCATGCCGCATTATCGGTTATAACAATGAATTTTGGCTGTTGGGTGTCCCTGCTGAAAGGTAATGGAACACGAAATCCTTTTAAAGAAAGAAGAAAAGAAGTTCAAGCTGTTGAACCCTCGCCCACAACCGCAACGGGCCTCAGCGCGACTTCGGATTTGCAATATGCTTCACCGCATAGCGCTGTGGCATTGCGGAAAAGCTGAGTTTTGGAATCCGCTATGGCGCGGGAGCGGCGGTCGCTTCTGTTAATGCACTTTCGGACATGCAGTTTGAGTAAAAAGTTAAGACTTGGAAGAGTTTCAGCGTCTGAAACTTCAGACGTTGTCATACAATGGCGCTATGTGGCTTGTGGTTGTCCCGGGAAAGCGTCTGAACTTTCAAGCATGTCCGAAAAATCGGCAGCTTTGTCATCTTTATCACTGACGTCTGTTGGCATATCTCATCCGATATTATAGTTTTCTCACAAGAACCTGCCGTCCCTCTATCTTGCTTTTTTTCGTGCAACCAGTTTATAGCAGTTATCAGTTATAACAATGGAATTTTCGTGGCACTTGAGTACTGTTATAAGTGGGTTCGACTCTATATCATAATAATCACCAGCATCTGGAGTAGCATGTTAGGCGAGAAGCAAGACAAACATCTCCAGCTCTTCCTTAAAATATTTATCTCTCTCGCCACCAACTTAGCTAACACAGATCATACGACGTAGATGCGAAGAAGATTAAACGTGTCACGCACCGATGTGCCGTACCATACACTAAACCAGCGCAAATGTTTCAGGCCTGCCGATTGTAAGGTAATGATAGTAGACCTATATATGTATTGCTGCGCGAGCGTGTGGCTTGCTTATACCCCGTAGCCTTGGTAGTGCTGAACGGTAGTGGTGAGATGGAGTGTAGTCACCGCCTTATGTAACGACCTCCCATAAGCGCCTTCAGGCGTATTCTAAATAAATAAATAAATAAATAAATAAATAAATAAATAAAACTCCCAGGGTTTCTTATGCACTCGCCTAAGATGACTAGAAGGCGAAAGCTATCTTTTTCCCCCTTCTCATTAGATGTATTAGTCCTCCCTCGACCCCACCGAAAGCTTTCTAGACCCAACGTGGTTTTGTATTGCCTCGAAGATCGGAGGCCGTGGAAGTTTGCTGGCACCTAACCTGGTATTGCAGTGCCTCCGTGATCGGCCCACCTCTGGCGAAGCGACAGTGTCACGTTCCAAAAGTACTTCTTTTTGGGCGAGTTGGTGCTTACCTTGCTTAAGTGCAATTGACTGCGGCGCAAAATACATTTTGTGGAAAAGGAGGGAAGAAAAGAGAAGTGAAGCGCCGACTATATACAACTGCTTAATGACACGCTAAGAAACGTACAAGAAAAAATCCACGCATCTACACGAAGTGAATCATGACGAGTGGGCGAAGCACTGGGGATCGTTCTTAAATCACCCGTGACATTGCCCACTCGCGCATGTAAATGAGTGACAACGCATGTGTACAGTATATACAATGCGCTTTTGCCGTTGAGCCGCCGATTTCCCGCCCCGTCGACTCCGGGGCAGCAGCTTGTTGTCGGCGTTGCCATTTTGCCGCTGCTTCCCGACCTCTCACCTGCGGGGTAGCTTGCTGTTACCTTTCGCGGGCGAGAGCGCATTCACGTTCGTTTTCATCCATGGCAGAAAGAGAATGTGTGGCCTGGAACGTGCTTATTCTTCATCGTCATCAGACACAGCAAAAACAATGTGCACATAATGCCTTGCAGATGTGTAGCGGGTACCTCGCTTATAAGCAGAATGACGAATAATGGCATAGTGGGCGCTTCCCTACTTCATGAAAGTTACGGTGGGTGTATAGTGGGTACCTTGCATGTGTTGTTCCGTGACGGACACACGGACAGGCAACGGACAAGCCTAGACCCTAAGGTGTTTTGCCCCTCAAAGACACTTTCCGCGCATGCGTCAACAGCCAACATATGACGTGGAGCGACATGGTCAAGATGTCATGTCATCAAGAAAGCACACTTCTGTGGAATACAAAAATTGGGGGGACCCTTAATCTTCGCCTTTAAGAGTTCAATGCGATAGCGATATCCTGTCTTGAGTGCCTACTTCAACCACTTAGTGCATACTTGCTATGCACCCACTACGTGGTCTTAAGAGAATACGCGCAGTATAAGGTGTGTGCCGTTTGTAATGGGGTGGCCGGCTTTAAATTACGAAATCGTCATGATAGTCACATATTCTGACGCCCGATGGCAATGTACGGTTGTACCACGCAATATTCCTGGGATATTACATGTTATATTGCGACGCGCATATAAACGACGCTTGCGTTTGCGAAGCAAGAGTTATTTTCACTGCATTTCCAAGCAGAGGAAGTTATTTTCACAGTATTTCCAAGCAGATGCATGACTGTGTGGTAGAACACCTGCTTGCCACGCAGACGACCCAGGTTCGATCCTCACTCGGACCCGAAAATTTTTATTATTTATTTTATTTGCATCTTTCTCGATTTTTCGGTCACGGACAAGATGATGATTTTTCGCTCACAACCAACGACGCCGACGCCGGAATTTCTGCGAAACGAGCTCTTTAACGCTGTCGCGTTAAAAGTTAGAGTGTCATTAAACGGTTGGTAGTCGGCGCTTCACTCTCTTCTCTTTTTCTTCCCTCCTTTTTCACGAAATGCATTTTGCGCCACAGTCAAGTGCACCTAAACAGTGTCACGTGCCGACGCCATCACGTGACGTCCTGATCACGTCACAAATTGTGGCGATCCGCAGCATCATGATACCAACAGCATGTAAATAGGATCGTGGATAAAGATATAAGATACCCTCTTATCAATATGAAGTTAACGCATAATAGGGAGTTTTCGAATGGGGGCCCCAAACGTTTTGGGGCCCCAAAGAAATAGCGTCGAGGCCACTGCGCATGCGCGAGACCCAGACAGCGTTTGGGTTTTGCGTTGGGGCGCTGTTTCTCGAATTCAGCGGCAGCCCCAAAGCCTGCCCCGAAGGATTTGCGTCAAACAAACATGACGGGCATCCACTGAAGCGACGACTCTTGGCCAAGACTAGTGTGACCCAGAATAGGGGGAGTGTCCAAAGCGCCGCAGACCCAACTTGAAAACTCTCAGCTCTGCTTGACCCAAATAGAGCACACGAAAAGGGCTTTGGGGCCCCAAACGTCTGGGTCCCGTATTCGAAAACACCCTAATGACGTTAAGAATAGCGCAGGGGGTGTCATTTGTAGCTATGAATTCAAGTGTAGTATACCTGGGAAACGAAAGAAGAAAATGAAGCGAAGTGGACCAATCATATGACGGCCATTCTTTCGCCCCTACTCTGTTGTCCTTGCTTGAGCTCATCTCATGCTCGCAAATGAAATGCGCGTAAGCCAGCGCCGAAACAACGCGGCACAAAGAACAGAAAGAAAGAAAACTCCATTGTGCAAGAAATGCCTCGGTCCCCACGAAGTCCTTCGTGGCGCGCGGATTTCGCATTCTCCGCGGCCCAGCACCGACTCGACGTCGGAGAGGAGTGGGAGTCGTCATTCCTCAGAGGACGCCGATGGCCTGCACCAGAAATTGAGAAGAAGTGGTCGATGAGTTCGCCGAAGTTGTACCGGCTATGCGCAATCTCGAAGTGGCTACGCAATGCCGAACTCACTTCGGCCTATGAGAATGAGGTCTCTCATTTCAAGAATGCCGCTGGATCGCTGCCGATGGGCTCGCCTGATGAGTAAGTGTGCTTCGAAAAACTGCACGTGGATCCGGCCTTGACACTTGACTGCGGCGCAAAATACATTTCGTGAAAAAGGAGAGAAGAAAAGTGAAGCGCCGACTACCAACTTTTTAATGATCACTCTAAGAAACTTACAGGAGAGAAATACACTTTCCGCGCATGCGTGAGCAGCCGACGTATGACATGTAGCGACATGGTCAAGATATCATGTAATCGAGAAAGCACATTTCTGTGCAATACAAAGTTAGAGTGTCATTAAACAGTTGGTATTCGGCGCTTAACTTTCTTCTCTTTTCTTCCCTCCTTTTTCACGAAATGCATTTTGCGCCACAGTCAAGTGCACTTAAACAGTGTCACGTGACGACGCCATCACGTGACGTCATGATGACGTCACAAATTGTGGCGATCCGCGACATCATGACGGCATCATTTGTAGGTTTTGCGTTCTGCCCCTAAACAACCTCTGAATAGACAGAGAACGAGCGCGATATGAAAGCGAAAGCCAAAGATGCCTCATCAAACGCGAAAAGTCACTATCGGCGTCGGCGGCCTCATCGGGAGTAAAACAAAAAAATCTCCATCATCTTATGACATTACAATATGAAGTCCTCATAACAACGCAGTTCTTCAGATTTTGTGGTCATCGTGAAGTCGATATGACGCCGCGATCCGCCGCGGTGAAGCAGTGGTTATGGTGCTCGGCTGCTGACCCGAAGGGTGCGGGTTCGTTACAATCCGCGGCGGTCACATTTCGATGGCGGTGAAATGTTAGAGACCCGTGTACTGCGCGATGTCATTGCATGTTAAAAAACCCCAGGTGGCGGAAATTTCCGGAGCCCTTCACTACGGCGTCTCTCATAATCATAACGCGGCTTTGGGACGTAAAACGCCAGGTAATATTATTATCACCTCATGATATCGTCGCTGGGTTGAAGGTGGGCCGATCGCGGAGGCAAGGGAAAAGCTCGTGAGGTGCAGAAACTTTTTCCGATCCCTGGATCCAATCTCGGAGGCAGGTGCAAAACTATGTTAGGAGCGGAAAGCTTTGGGGCGGGGTCAACACAATCGGACTGAGAAGAAAAAAGGAGGAAATAGCCTTCTGACCTTCCAGTCTTCTGCAGCAAATCCATAAGGGATGTTTTGACTTTTGTCTCCTGGCGTTTCGCGTCATCTCGGTACAATTCATGACGTCAGCAGTCTGTTCACGTGACTTCATGAGGCTACAAACTTTCGATTGGTCCATTCACGATGATATCAGCAGCGAATTGTCTCCCATCCTACCTGCTTTGCCATGCAGTCGCACGCCCGAGCTACCTTGTCTCGCATGACTATCGTGCGCGATCGACTGATCTCACTTAGTTTTGAGCGTTTTCAACTGCTCAACCTGACCTAACAGCGTGTAGCCGAAAACTGCGTCAACATGATAGTCTCAAAGCTTATACTCTGTTTCAGAAGTTCCCTTCAGCACTGTGGAGGCTACAGGGCCCATTAGCCAATAGGAAGGGTGATTAGCCCCTCCACATGTATTCATCCGCACCCCGTCGTCTGCTAGCATCCCCCCTGCCGTCTGCGCGCACACATTCAGCGAGCAGACGGCAGCGCCGAAAAAAAATTGAACATGGCTGCGCGCATCGAGCCTGCTGCTCTCCGCCTCGAGTTTATCATGTCGTCGTCATGCGCTCTGTGGCCCGTAAGTTCCAAACAGACACTTGTATTTGCTTTAGATTTATGTCTCGGAGCTTCGGCAGCAATGTATTCGCGACTACATTACGCTATTTCCATGAACCGTGATCAAATTCTCGGCGCGTTAGGCTTAGCAGGCGTGGTTAAAGCAATAGCTTATCTTGCCAATAACGACAGAGCGTACCTGATGCTTTGTCCTGATCGTGAGATGGCGCAAAGCGATAGCTCATTACACCATACATTTGTTGCTGTGAGCTTTTTGAGCGAGCGTCAAGAGCAAGTTCGGATCGAAGTGGGTGGTCGCGTCTGCATGGGCGCTGCCATGTTGATTTTTAACCACAGTTACCGACGGTTACTGATACAAGAATTAAAGAAATACGACGTCAATGCGATGAAGAATAAACAAATTACTTATTGGTGTGCAGAAGCAGGTGCTAAAGAAGGGCAAATGTCTCAACCTTGCCAACCGCAAGGCAATTATATCTGGATCTATGTTTTCCTGCGTAAGCGTGTGGCTTGTTTACACCCCGTAGCTTTGGCAGTGCTGAACGGTAGTGGTGAAACAGAGTATAGTGATGACATTGTCCACGTGTTCTATTAAGAAATAAGAGCCTAGGAGGAGGTACATTCCCAGGATTTGGAGACATTCGTACGTGGCGCCATCTCTCGGCGGGAGCAACCGCATCCTGCCATAACTGAATGGGAAATAGGCGAAAAAAATCATATCTTTTGAAATAAGCTAGTTATCAAGAACGACTCCGGGATCTATACAGAAGAGACCTACTGGAACACTGTGGCGAAATTTCAGTATGGCACTACAAAACCTGTGGCTTCCCTAGACAATTAAACACCCCCATTGGAAACACATGGGACCCATTGTTAAATATTAAACACTCTGGGAAGCCGTGCGGTTTGTAGTGCGACACTGTAATTTTGACAGAATGTTTAATTAAGTCTTTGCTTTGTAGAACCGGGAGTCGTTTTTGATAACTAGCTTTTTTCATGAGATACGATTTTTTTCGCCTACTTCCCATTCAGTTACGGCAGGCCGCCGCTGTCACCGACACGAGAGGGCGCTACGTGCAAATGTCCCCAAATCCTGGTCATGGAGCCTGTAGGATGTGTAATGAGGGCGAGAAAAACACCACTCTCTCGTCCTTGAACTTGGAGTGGTTTAGGGGCCCTTGAAGGTAGACGGAAATAGTCTCATAGATGCTCATATTGACGGTAATGCGCATAAATTCAGGGCGTGTAAACTGCCTGCCTGTTGGTGTCACGTAGCACGTGATCTTATTGCGAGCTGGCAGCCCACCAATAATTTCTCGCATACCACATGAAGGCATCAAGTCTGCCAGAACGAGACCCTCGCTATGAATGAAGGAAAGAAGTGGAAATTTAAGGGCTCCTTTTTTTTTTTGTTAGACACAATATTAATGAGAACTAACAGACATGACTAACAGACAGGCATGAAAAAAAAGAAAGAGAGAAATAAATAAATAAATAAATGAATAATTCTGTGAAAAAGAAATAATTCTGGCTTGTCACTTCACTGCGATGCCCCGTAGGAGACAGTAGAGAGTTTGAACAGCGATGCTGTTGCAGCTCGCCGTAGTTTGTGCGGTGTCAGGGAAGCGAGAGAGAGGAGGACAGATGTGACGGAGAGGCGAAGGGGAGAGAGTAAAGCATAGCATAGAAAGAAAGAGAAAGAAAGAAACAGAGAACGAAACGCGGAAAAAAAAAAGACGGAGAGAAAGAGACAGAATCCAAGCAAGAGAGAGGAAGATGTAGAGAGCGAGAGAAAGAGATAGAAAGAGGCAGTCCCGTAGCCACGGATGGGGGGGGGACTAGCTCCCCCCACCCCCCCCCCCCCCCCCCTCGAAAAAAATTTCTGGCTACGGGCCTGGAAAGAGGAAGCGAGAAATACAGAGATAGAGAGAAATAAATGAAGATAGGAAAAAAAAGATAGGAAGACCGCGAAAGAGAAACAGAGAGAGAGAGAGAGAGAAAGAAATACAGAGCTGATGGTGAGAAGGAGAGGAACACCAGCAACTCCGCTGCTGCCTCAATCTTCGCATCAACAATGCGGAGCTGCCCTACTTTATTAATGCTGGGGCCCCAAGCCGTTGTATCTCTAAGCTTGCGTGTTCTTTTGTATTCTCCCCGCTTAGTGCTGTTCGCTAGACGCTCGCAATGGGAGTACAAAAGTACGAAGGAGCTTGGGGCCCTCGGAACTAAAATTGAAGGATCTGACAGCTTCTAAGGTGCTCGTGCAGTATAGAGAACGTGTCACCCTCTGGTGGAGTGATGGGGGGGGGGGGGGGGGGGGGAATGCTAAATGAAGCTATGGAATTGTCAAGGCCCTGAGATAAGAGCGCGCGAGATTGTTGAAGCTTTCTTTATTCATAAGTCCGGTGACATGTGGGCGCCCAAGCTGCCTGTGTTGTTGCATAAACTAAATTTATCATTTAACCATCAGTCTGCAATCCTAACTGCGTGTTGTTTTTTTCCTTTTGTTTTGTTTCTTTCCTTTTAGGGGCGAAGCTCCTTAGCCTGTCGGTCGTGCGTCCCTTGTATGTAGTAGCCACCTGCTGATGACGATGACGATCGCGATCGTCATCCCCACTATGCGATCGCGATCGCGATCGCATAGTGGGTACATGGAATGTACCCACTATGCGTCATAACGATGACGCTGATGACGATGACGATCGCGATGCCATACAACACATGGCATCGCGATACCACATGGAATGTACCCACTATGCGTCATAACGATGACGCTGATGACGATGACGATCGCGATGCCATACAACACATGGCATCGCGATACCACATGGAATGTACCCACTATGCGTCATAACGATGACGCTGATGACGATGACGATCGCGATGCCATACAACACATGGCATCGCGATATGGTCTCACATGCATATCGTTTGACCATATGCAACCAACCACCATCATGTCTTCGATGATGTTCCTTCGGAGCTTCACCCACGCATCATCATTCACTCCGCGGATATGCTGTGATTTTTTTTCTCCCCCCTCCCATCTTTTTACAGCTTCCCTTACCCCCGAGAAGAGATTCGTTAGCGTCATTGCAACCTTGCTTGAAATGAGGCGAGGGCTGCACTTTTCTGCTTTATAGATATTTTCTTTCCAGGCGACGATTGCCAGCAGGGACACGCGCCACCACAGGAGATGACATCAATACTAACCCCCCTTAAAAGTAACACGCCAAGCACGACAAGGCGCCTTTGACAAAGGTAGGTCCACCCATCGTAACGTCGGCCAGCCTGTCCGAGACACTTCCTCTGTTCATTCTGTTTATCCCTCTACGTGTTTCCATCTGTCGGTTTCCATCTTGATTTTGGAGAAAAACTACGTGACATTTTTCACCTTCGCACTCAGAAAAAAGCGTTTCTGGAAGTTTAAAAAACAAATCCATGACCCTAAGTTCACTCTCGGTCTCAGGAGGTTATGTGTATCCGAACATAAATTTTCAGTTTCCAATGTGCGCCAGTGTCGTGTTTCTTCCTTGTCGCCGGCGTTTTTGCGCGGTTTGCATGCTAAAGCTCCCTAGCGCCAGCCACAGGACCACGCGTCGGAGTACTCCAGATGGCGGCTTCATCTGAACAAGCTCGCCATTACCGCTGGCAACATTTATATTGTTAGCACCGTCTCGGCGCTTACAAAAGTAGAGGATCGTGTGCGGAGAAGTATGGTTTGAGGCGAGAGACGTGCACGATGTCAGTAGCGTGTACAGACGAGGACGAACGACTGTCCAACGGAGCGATCTCATACGTGACCTCGGTAATCTGTCGTAAGACCTTGTAAGGCCCGGAGGAGAGAGGGAGAAGCTTCGACGAAAGGTCAACGTGGCGGCAAGGTGTCCAGAGAAGAACCAAAGAGCCTGGAGAGTAGGAAACGTCTCTGTGACGGCTGTCATAGCGGGCCTTCTGAGACCGTTGCGAGGCAGATAGACGATCCCGTGCGATCTGGCGGGCTGCTTGAGCCCGAGCAGTTGCATCGCGAGTGTAACAATATTATGAGATATTCCGTGCCTCAGTCTGGGTCTGATTCCCAGTCTCTCGCTACTGTGGGGCCCCCCAGTTACCTTATTTCAAACACGGAGCTCGTTCACGAGCACGTAATCATGAGTACAAGAGCGCTTTCAGTGTTCCAAATATAAACGGTGCCTGCGGGGGGAGCTATTGCATGCAAGACAGAGGGAGCAGCAACAGCCAGCAAAAAAGAAAAAAAAAAAGGAATGCTCACGAAGGGGAGCTGCTCTGTGAAACTCACGATCAATGGCTGCGATGCACGCAAAGTATCCCGTGTCTTATTATCCGAGCGAGCTATTTATTTTACTGTTTCTTCAAGTTTGCTCCAATGTCAGTTTGGATCGGTTTTCTTCCCCGTACTCTCGTTCCAGTGGATTCCGGAAATGAATCGACCTTCACTTAAAAAAACAACAAAAAAAACAGAGACATCGGCAGCAGCCGGAGGGGAATGCGTCAGAGATCTGCTAGCCAGAAAACGCGAACGTCTTTTATCGAAAAGCCCGCTAGAACTCAAGTGCGCCTTTCGATCTTTTTACTTCCTAGAAAACGAACGCCTTCCTACCTCCCGCGACTTTTTTACTTTGATCCACCTGCCCATGAAAAAAAGAAAAGAAAAAAAAAAGTTGAAGAAGCACGAATGGGGGCCCTGCTCGAAACAGTCCAATTGAATTTGAAATGACATATCCGTTGACCTTTAAGATAGTACTCGAATGATGCCCTTTCTTGTTGCGTTACTTTTGAAATTCCTCGAATTCTCTCTTTGCTCATTTCCTTCCGAAGTTAATAACGCTAGGACGACCAATTAGGCACAAAAACGTAAAAAAAAAATTGGCCGCGTATCTGCGTGCTTCGCTGCAAATATCGTCGAAAGACGATAGTCTTGTGCCGGCCGTACTCCTATGTTTTGCCTTGCCTCAGACAGCGCCTACTCTACGTTAAATTGGCCGCATCTGGCTGGCATTGATAAAGTAGAGGCGGCGCTGCGCGAGATATGGACGCCATCGAAAAACATGAGCTTGTGCTGAACCAAGGGCCACTGCCAGCGGCTGGACTTTCGGTAAAGCGCTTTTTCGTGCAAAGCGTCGCAGTTCATGCACAGCTTCGCATTTTCAGCCCAGCCTAAAAGACACTAGGGTCTTTAGAATTACGTATCTGTGTATTTTCTAATAAAAGAACACACGACCTGATATTTACATATTAATGTTGCGCCTCAGGTATGCGTAGTATTTGCTTTTTTGATTGAATATGTTCACAAGTATGAACAAAAACACTTGTTCAAGATGGCTGGGCTTTCAGAAACTAGTTAAACTTTGGCCCTGTAGCTAGCTGATTCGGGTGACAGACAGACAGAAAGACCAAAATTTTTGCGTGTAAGTATCCCAAGAAAGACTATCGTCTTTAAAAAACCCCCTGCATAGCCTACAAATTTTCTAACGTTTTATTTACAGATGGACCGTGTCCCCATTTCTTTTTTGCTTCTATGTTTTACCTAATAACCTCAAGTTTACGGCGAGTATATATGTAGGAGTTAAACGACCTGCGGTTGGCTACGACCATAGGTCGGTACGAAAATTGGAGCTCACTCAGACACACTCGAGAAACATATTTTGCTCTGATGGCTCACTCGGACTCAGACTCAGCAAAATTTTCCTCAAACGGACTCACTCGAACTCAGACTCACTAAACTTTTTCTCAACCAAACTCACTAGGACTCAAACTCGCCGACATATTACTCAGCCGGACTCACTCAGACTCAGACTCACGGCTTGACCTGAGTCTGAGTGAGCCTGAGTAAGTCGACTCATGAGTATGTCAGCTTAAAATAAGATTTTTCGATCATGCTGTCAATGTTCTTGAACGCCAATATCTCATGCGATCGGGGCTCTACGATATGCCTTCTCATCTTGTGCTTTCAAATATGAGTTAGTGGTTCCAATCGAGTAGCAACAATTTTATGAAAGACGCGGCTCACAACGGATAATTTTATCAAGCGCTTCCCGTGAAAGAATTTGCGGGGAAGGGGGGAATCATGGCACCCCCCCCCCGCCTCTAACTCACACCTCTGATTAATAAATATTGATGTAGCGCAAGGACGCTATAGGGCGTTTAGATGGGTGTGAATAGACTTGAGTATGCCCATATAAAGCTGATGGTAATGCTGAAGATGAGTACGTAGGATCATAGCTCGGCAATAAAAGGTGGAGCTCACTCAGGCTTACTCAAGAAATGCATTTTGCGATTAGGGCTCACTCGGACTCCGTCTCACCTATGCTTTTTTTTTTCCCACCTGATTCACTCGAACTCAGACTCATTAAAAATTTACTCAACCGGGCTCACTCGGACTTACACTCACCAAAATATTATTCACCCGGACTCACTCAGACTCAGACTCACGGCCCGATCTGAGTATGAGTGAGTCTGCGTGAGTCGACTCATGAGTGAGTTTGCCGAACTATGGCTAGGACCCAGATTCTCGCTGCAAGTACGGGGTGACAAAGGCAATTTGCAAATCCGTGCGTGCTTACTTCGGACATATGGCCAGCTTTTCTTGCCTGCCTCTTTTTCTTCACTGGCGTAACCAGGCGGGAAGGGGGGGGGGAGGGGCTGGAGGGGTTGAAACCCTCGACCCCTGGTTTCATCAGTGAAGGAAAGCAGGCAGTCAAGAAGAGGAGCCCATAAGACCGAAGTTAGAGGGGTTGAACCCCATTCTTCCCCGCGGTATTTTAGGAGCTTGCTCCTTTTGCTAGGGGGTTGTCTCTCGTCCCTCACACCGTGTACGCTAGTTCTCATTGCTCCCGCTAGAAGCGCAGCTGTGCTCTCGGTTGATTTGAATAGCGCCCACCAGTGGCGCTCGCTCTTGGCGCGCTTCCTTTCTCTTCGCCGGGAGCTCAGTACACTTCGCTACCGCTACTCATCATGAACACCGAAGAAGCCAAGGCAGCAGCGCGGAGGGCTCGCAATGCAGCAGCAGCACGGGCTCGCCGCCAAAACCCTGCGGTGAGGGCTCGCGAGGCCGAAGAGAGACGCCAGCGCCGACAGCAAGCACAAGCCACTACCAGCACCGAGGCGGCCGCAGCAGCGAGGGCTCGCGATGCCGAAGCTAAACGGGCTCGTCGACAAGCGGACCCGGAGGCGGCACGGGCCCGCGAGGCCGCAGCGAAGCGGGCGCTAAGACAAGCGGAGCCCGAGCTTAGAGCCCGCGAAGCAGAAGCACCAGAGACTTTAACGTGGACATCATGCACGATGACTGGCTAGTCCAACACATGATGTCGCGTTACGCTCTCCGGTGCATTTCATACAAGCGTCCCACCACCATCAGGGGCACTTGTATAGACATCGCCTTCTCGAACTTTCCACTACATCCTATAATTCAATATCCTCTGGCTTTGTACTTTACGGATCACAAAGCCATTATACTAAAAGGAAAACGTTCCCCCGAGCTTATGTGATCCGTAAATAAACTCTTGAACAAAATGTATATACTGCATCAATATGAAAATTTGTGTATATCGTGCATCGATATGTAAATAATAAACATTGTGTATATAATGTGTATATACGATCACACCACAACATCTCTCGTGTCACTTCTTCATATGATGATGATTGAGCAGATCTACAGAGGATTCACGTTTTACCGGATTTAACCTCTGGAGCAAGCTCCTTCATCATCATTCACTTCGTGGACATGCCGTGACCTTTTTTGAACTTTGCGTGTGTACACATACACGCTCACATAAAAACCCACACGTACTTTAAAAAAAGGTATGATCAGAGCCTCCCCGCCCCTGCTTCACACCGAAAAAAAATTTTCGCTTCGCTCCTGGCGCGCAGCGGCGGATAGAAAACCTGCTTTTACGTTTTATCTTACGCTCTCTGTCTTTCTCAAGCCACTTGACATTTCGAGCGTCACAGCTTTTAAAGCGAAATTTTATCTTGCTGGCAGAAAGGAAAACCCGGCTGTTATATGTACGTAAAAAAAAAAAAGAAAAAAAGAAAAAAAATGTCCCCACCTCCCCGAAGAGAATCGTGAGGAAATGCGAATGCATTTCGCGCGCGCTTCACTCCATTTATATATGGTGGTTGTGGTTCGAAGAAGGAAAAAGCGCCTAATTTCTGCAGCCCGGTCGGGAGCACGGCGCAGCACCTGTTTTTTTTTTGCTTTATTGTGTTTTTTTATTTTTTTTTATTAAAAAAAATTTTTTTTTCATATATAGCTCCGCCGAGCTCCCGCGATGCGAGCGCCCTCACGCGTCAGAGCGCGCTCCTCCTCTCCACTCACTCTCCGCTACTCCACCCGCACCACCTGCTTCGGGTGCTAGGGGCGAGGATAAGCGCGCGCGCCCGCAGCTGTTGCTATGGGAGAGGGAGTGAGAGCGGAGAGATAACACCTGCCGCGGACAACGCCAACGCCGCACGACGCCGGATGCCTGACACAGCCCGACTATGAAATGCATTCGCATTTAAAAACTATCATAATCATCGATGGGCATGTTACCTTTGAGAAAAAATTTGGACGCCTAAGCATTTGCGGTAAGTTGCGACCGGCGCAGTTTTCCTGTGTTTAGTTTTCTGGTGGTCCTTGGACGTCTAAATTTTTTCCTCAAAGTTATGTACCAACTAGCACAACAAGTTATTCTAATGGCATTGTTACCACAGAAATCGGGCAGGCCCCACTGCTCGCCACTGGTGCAGTAAAAAATGAAGAAGTCTGCAATGCTTTCTTTGCGATAAGAATTATATGGTCTCTCCGGGCGCATTATTGCCGTCGCAGGGACGGCAGTTACGCGCCCGGAGTAAAGGGGAGGGAATAGAGGAGGAGAGAACGAGTACATAGAGAGAGAGAAAGAAAGGTATAGAAAGAAAGAGGGGGGAGTAGAATAGATAAAACAAAGAAAAGAAAAACAGAAAAAAAAGATTGAGGGTGAAAGAACGGCTATACAGACAGAGAGAGAGAGGAAGATGACATAGGAAGCAACAGAAAAATATACACAAAGAAAGACATAGAAAGAAATATAAATATAAAAGAATGCGAGAAAGAATGGTAATAAAAAAGACATTTAGATAGAAGGACCGAGAAAGAAATAGACAAAGAGAGAAAGAAACAGATACAAGAAAAAAAGACCCGAAAAATATCGAGCGCGGCTTGCATTAAGTCGCGCAAGGCTGGGTCAGAGCAGGGCTTGTGGGCATTGCCGCCCCTGCATTGACTTGGCTTGGCTTTTACCCGCTCATCAGTCTCTTTCCCATTCCTTGCCAAAATATGGGAGACCAGCGCTGGATAGGTGACGCGCCAAAGAAAGGGCGCCTGCCGGGGAGTCGCGACATAACTCAGCCGCTCGCACCCGGACGACCGGCCGCAGTGTACCACTATGAGCACACGCGCGTGCGCCGTTCCCATGCTTGATTTTGGCACGACGAGCTCTAGCAGCCATTGCGCCAGTAATGCTGCTCTATGGTTTAGAAAAAAATAACTTTGTCTGTAGGCTACTTTCACGGGAAATCGCTGGAAGACGGATAGAAGCTCTGCAAAGCGCACTGCGTCTATAGTTACGGCATCGAAGAGACAGTGCTGTGCCGTGATGGCGACTCCTTCGTCATAATTTCCTGGCTTCGGGCTAGGATTTGTGTAAAGCTAGTGCAGGCTGACAAGCCTCCATTGATAAATGCGTACTGCGTCGATGCCACGCTGCCCGCTTCTGCAGTAAAAAAGAAAAAAAAAATAATAGAAACAAGGGGTAGCTGCGTAAATTTCATTTCTGCCGTGGAATGTATCCCAGTCCGAGGTATATATGCACGCGGACGTTGGTCAAGCAAACCATCGTGGTCGCATAGCACGTACGCTGTCGCGCTGCTATATGCTCGAGGGCGCGGTATAGATTCCCGGCCACGGCGGCCGCATTTCGATGGGGGCGAGACACATTGAACACCCGTGTTCAAAGATTTATGTCCACGTTAAAGAATCCCAAGTTGTCAGAATTAATCCTCATTCTCACACCACGGCGTGCCTGATAACCTTACTTTGTTTGGCCCGTAAAATCCTAGCAATTATCGTTGTTTATCAAACACCGGTATTCTAAACAGAATCAGGCAAGCGAACAAAATAAACCAGTGCGTTAGGATAATTAAATGACGAGTAGTAGTCCAAGACATTTGACACTTCTTCAGAGAGGCATAAATTCTGACGTCATTTCGCCACGGCAGCCAATGCAGAAAGAATGAGCTTTACCGCATATCGCCTGACTCCAGAAAGCTAAACTTCGAGTAGTCCGCGGCTTTATTCGTAACAAGAACTCTGTCTGTAGAACAAATCAAGTTGAACGGAGACATTTCAGTCAGGATCGAGTATCCATCGCGTTCGTATTTTTTTTTTTGTAACAGTTCAGCGGCTTAGGCTAACGTGCCCCCCACACACATCTCGTAGACAAGGCAGCTTTCCTTCTACGTAAATGCTTGCGAATAATGTAGACTACTTGCCTATCGTATCATTCACTAGACGCGGTGGCATCAGAAGGAGCTTGCTGGTGGTGGTCAGATGAATAAATTGTTGCAGTATGTCGCGTAATATGCTTGTGTTATTTCCGACAAAACGAGAGAGAGAGATGTTTATTGTGGCAGAAAAGCTGAGAGGTCGGCCTGAATCCATTTTCTGGCCTGCTACTCAGCGTTAGGAAAGGGGAAGGGGCGGTAAAGAAAGGAGAGAGAAGGTGATGATGATGAAAAGGAGGGTGGTGATGAAGCAAAACGTTCACAAACAATTCACAGTCTCTTGTCGAGTTCAGTGTCTCGCAAAAAACTTGATTAGCGCTTTAAGAACATCGCTCTGATGACGAGGTGGTGGTCCCAACAAAACTTTTTCAGAAACTTGTTGCTCCGTAGATTTCAACAAGGTGGTGGCCATCGAATTTCTTTGCGCGATATATCGCGGGCAGACGCACAAGATGTGTTCTGTAGTCTCAGGAGTGTCACAGGTCTCGCAATTCGGACTGTCTGCACGGCCGATGAGGTGTAGGTAATGACGAGTGAACGCCACACCTATTCGTAATCGGTGCAGTAAGCTTGTACAGCACCTTTTCATGGTTGGCGGTATTCTAAAATGCATATCTGGGTCGAGATCATGAAGACGGCGGTGACGGTGACTTGGCAATGACCAATATGCTGCAGTAGTTTCTCGGAGGAGTGTATATACAACGGTGTTAGTATCCGGCCGTGAAAATGGTATGGACAAGAATGTGGCGTTATCGTGAGCCATTTTTGCCTCCGCATCGGCTTGCTCGTTTCCATGTATGCCGCAGTGCCCTGGAACCCACTGATACCTTATTTGATGGCCAGTTTTCAGGGCTGCATCGTGTAATTCGGCCACTTCTTGAGCAAGATGATAATATAGCCCCCGTTTAAGCGTCGAATCTATGACCTGAAGTGCTGGTTTAGAATCACAAAATATAGTCCAATTGCGAGGAGGCTGCGTCGATATATAACGAATGACCTCGCGGATGGCCACAATCTCTGCTGCCGTCGATGTTGTTCGGTGGTCTAGACGGAAGCGTTCGCTGGTCTTCAAACTTGGTATGACGAACGCCGCTGTTGAAGCAGTGGGTAACACAGACCCGTCAGTAAAGACATGTGTAGAAGAGGCATATTCTGTAGATATGTACGATAACGTTAATTGTTTCAGCCCACATGAGGGTATACGCGATTTTTTACCCACTCCGGGAATGGATAGGCGCACCTGAGGTTTTGATAAAGTCCATGTTGGTACCTCTGCAACTTTCGCTGGAGCAAAGCCTATGGGAATGATGCTCTGATGGCGTGAGATTGATTCTGCGAAAGTGCTGTCCGGTCGGTGGGTGTGGATCGTCGATAACGGATGACGATCATGACGGGTTAACAGTCGGAGATATACCCTTAAAGGTTCGCATGAAAGAGAACTATCTATGGGAGTTACGCGTGCTTCCGCAATAACTCCCATCGTTGATGTACAGCGCGGCAGCCCAAGACATGTTCTCAATGCCTGAGCTTGCAAGCTTTGCAATGTACGCAGGCAGGACGGGCGAAGACTGGTCATAATCGGTAAACTGTATCGCAGGTAGCCTACGAAAAGTGCCTCATACAGTTGGAGCAATGACCTTTCTGATGGGCCCCATTTCGTGCCTGCTATATATTTAAGCATGTGTATAAAGCTGGTTAGTTTGGACCTAAGCATCGACACATGCTTTGACCAGGACAAGTTTCGGTCAATCATCACTCCCAGAAATCGGTGATGCGTTACATATGGTACGAAAGCGCCATCAATTGTAACCTGGTAACGGTGCATGGCTTTGCGCGTAAATGCAAGGGCCGCACACTTCGCAGTCGCCAATTGTAGACCTCGCGAACGCAAATATTTAGAGGTGACCGATGCTGCACGTTGTAGTCTTGCACGAAGCTGTGGCCGTGAAACACCAGAAGCCCATATGCAGATATCGTCTGCATACAGGCTCATCTTGGCGGTCTCTGGTACTACATCGGCGAGTCCAATGAGAGTTACGTTGAAGAGTGTCGGGCTGAGAATGCCGCCCTGAGGTACCCCGCGAAGGACTTCATGACGACTCGTCTCTCCATCCGTCGTCGTCATAAATATGGTCCGGCCTGTAAGGTAATTCATTATCCACAGAAGCATCCTCCCTCCAATTCCTAGCTCCTCAAGTGCGTCGAGGATGGCGTCATGTAACACGTTATCATATGCGCCTTTGACATCCAAAAAAATTGCTCCTGTCAAGCGTCGACGCTTCTTTTCCTGTTCGACAGTTGATACCAGATCGATCACGCTGTCAATAGAAGACCTTCCTTTGCGAAAACCTGTCATCATGTCTGGGTAGAGGTTGTTTTTCTCCAGAAACCATTCCAGCCTCGTCAAGACCATTTTCTCCATGACCTTGCCTACGCAACTTGCCAGGGCAATTGGTCTGTAGGATGATAAGGCATGAGGTGTTTTTCCAGGCTTCAGAAGCGCGATGACACGACTGGTTTTCCATTTTTCCGGCACACTCCCTGTGCTCCACGACGCATTGAACATGGATAGAAGAAGAGTACGTGCTTCTTCCCCCAGAGAACGGAGCGCAGCGTACGTGATGCCGTCTGGTCCCGGTGCCGATGAGCGTCGAGTCGAGGCAAGTGCGGCATCTAGCTCTTGCATCGTGAACATGACATCAAGACGGTCATCAAGGGATGACGGGGCTTGTCGGTCACTTGTTGAGGGAATACCACCAGCTCCAGCTACAATAATTTTGCAGTACTCTTCCGAAACGTCTACTTCGCTCCTGCATTGCATAACCGCCAGAGCTCGGAATGGGTACTTTTCTTGAGGGGGAAATCGTAGGGTGCGCATTATTTGCCATATTTTGCACAGCGGCTTTCGAGGATCCAAGGAAGTACAAAACCCTCTCCAACGTTTAGTGTCCAATTTGTCAAGATGTCGACGTACATGTCGTTGAGCTTGGCGACATGTCCTAAGGTCTGAAACAGATTTTGTTCTTCTGTACTTCCTCTCTGCGCGGCGACGTACAGCAAGCAGTTTTTCATATTCGGTGTCGATGGAGGTTCTAGGTACTAGTACGCTTACGTATTTCGTCGTGTCTTGAAGAGTTGAGGTTATGATACGTTCGAGGTCCGGCGGCGTAGATTGATTCGAACAAGCATTTTCAACCGATGTCTGAAAATCTTGCCAGTTCGTCGATCGAATACGAGGAGGAGAGGCTTTAAGGAACCATTTCAGTTGAACGTAGGTCGGTATGTGGTCGCTGCCGTGTGTCTCCAGGTCTGCGCACCAGGTTGCTGAAGGCAGAATGCTTCTGGATACAAATGCAAGGTCCAGGGAGCTACTGTATGTTAGGCCTCGTAGAAATGTAGGTGAACCGTCATTAATCGTTGCTAGGCCTTCGTCATGTATGAATTTAACGAGCTGCTCACCCCGCTTATTCGTCGTAACGTCTCCCCATAACGGGTGATGTGCATTGAAGTCTCCGATAAGTATATGTGGTCCCGGGCAGCCTTGAATGACAGAACTCAGGTACCCGCAGTCAAGTCTCTCTTTCGGTGGTATATAGCCTCCAATTATAGAAAACATGCGTTGCTTATGTTTCACGCTCACGCATATGTATTCATTGGAAGCATGTTCAGCAACAACATGTCGCGAGTATACCATGTCGCGACGTATGAATAACAGAACCTTGCTTCTGGATATATCTTGGCGTGACCAAAGTTGCAAATACCGTGATAGTCGGAAGGAAGATGTCATGTTCGGTTCGCAGATAAGCACAAAAGGGAATCGATATTTGAATAGACGCTGTCGAAGTTCTGAAGGGCGACCACGTAAGCCACACGCGTTCCACTGCATAACAACAGATCGACGCATGCACTCTTCAAATGAAGAAGATTTTCTTGACAGAGCCATGATGAATTACAACTCCAGAGCCGCTAAAAGCGGCTCTGTGGTATCCATTATTTGTAAAGCAGCTTTCGCTGATGGCGTGCGTAAACTAGAAAGCACGTCTCGCATCATATTCATCAGTTGTCGAAGCATGCTCTGAACCTTGACCCCATCGAGCTTGTTAGCCGAACGTACCGCGGGACCTTCATCCGAGTAATTCTGGCGAGAAGTTATCGATGGTAGGGACGGCCAGGTAATCTCCGCAGTATCTTGCAGGGGCATCGTCCCAGGGACTATTCGAGCCGGTCTAGGGGTACCGGTTGTAGTCGTTCGTTCATTCCGGACGTTTTCCGACTCTCTCGGTGGCTGAGACGGAGCGATACTGGGCTTCGGTAGAGCCTCCGGTTCTTGGGGTCTTGTTGTGCTGCTGGCACGCTTGTGCTTCTGCCGTGAGCGGCGTCGCCGTCGACGCACAGATTGAGCTGCCTCCCTTCGGGAAGAGTGATCCCTCGCCATCTTCCTTAGAATTCGTGTTTCGTCTTGAAGTTTTGGACACAACTTGGATGTCGCATCATGTGAACCAGCACAATTTCGACATTTAGGCGCTTCCACTTGACATTCCTGCAGTTCGTGACTTTCACCGCACCGTTGGCAAGTCATAGTGTTCCTACAGACTGCACTCACATGTCCTATCTGTTGACATCTGTGGCACTGAAGAGGCCTCGGCTCGTATGGCCGCACCGGATGTCTCACGTATCCCACTTTCACATGCGCTGGTAAAGATGATGAGTCGAAGACCAGCTTGACACAACGTGACTGTCCGAAGCGGTGCACGTTCAATATCCGCACTGTTGAGGTCACAAGTTTGCTGAGATTCTCTTCCGTGATTTGAGGGTCTACGTCAGAGATTACACCGATTGAAGAATCCTTGCCGTACACTTTGAAGGAACGGACCGGAAAATTACCGAGTGCCTGAATGCTCTTCAATGTCTCTAGTGCTGTTGCATTCTTCGCATCGACCGTAAGTATGTTCTTACGGGGGTTGGTTCGGACTTCATTAATCTGACCCGGTGCTATGCGGTCAAAGAATTCTGTTAAGAACTGTCTATTGAGAGTATTCAGATTGTCACTTGCTGATGTGGTCACATACCCAATCATAAAGGACGCAGTGTCCTTAGGCGTCGGTAGCTCGCACCGTGGTGATGTCCGGCGTAGTTTCCTCTTCAGGCGACGACTTCTGACCGTCGTGAATCCCTCTTCGGATTCCATAGCCTCCTCCGTTGAGCTGTCCGAAGACTCGGGCAGCCTCGCGCTTCTACTCGTCGTTTCTTCCATCTGGATTGATGTGGGTGGCGGATCTCCGACTTCACGCAGGCCTGGGGGGAATGCCTTCCCCCTTTTCAACAAAAGACGCCTTCGTAAACGTTGCAGGTGACGCAAAAACAACACTAAAAGATACAGCGAGATGAAGCACACAGGCGAACGCTGCTATTTGGCACAGGTTTCCATTATTGGCCGTCTTCACTATCGAAAAAATCTAGCAGGCACGCGCAATTCGGTTTATAAAGCAGCCCGATGCCACTTGTCAGGAAAGCAAGAGCAGAACATACTCTGCTCACCTGACTGCCTGGATGCAACGCCACCTGTGTTCTTATACACTTGATTTAGGAAGCGAAACATAAAATGATACGTCCTCCCTCGTCCTCACGTATTGTGGCATTAGAGTGAGCAGCAACAGTACCACCAGCGCCCTTTTGTTTTGTTTCGGAGATCCGCGCCCACATCACCTCTACCAGTCGCCGCTCTCGTCCGCGGAGCGCTGGGATACGCGCGATTTGACCGCCAGGGGCGGCGCTGCGCGCACAGCTGAAAGGCGAGGTATAGTAAAGAAGAAGAACAATGCACATGCTGTGGGGAGTAGAAGGAAACGACGGAACCTGTTATGATTGAATGTGGAGATATACACCCAGGTGTACGTTTGGGCACGAGCCCACATAAAGCATTGGGTTTTAGGGAAAACAATGGAGAGCTGAACACGCCCGCGATGGAAATAAGTAAGGGACGGTTAGAGTATGGGTGGCAGAAAACTAGAGAGAAAGTTCAAAAATAAATAGTGGGAAAAATAAGGACATTCTGCCGTAAAGGGCGGAGAACTGGGCCGTGAATGTGCGTTATTTTTTTCTATCGTGAGATAGAATTAATCGAAGCACACAAGACATTAGACCAACTTAAAAAAAAAAGGAAAACGTTTTTTTTTTGTCGAGCCTGGTGGCACACTTGTCACCGCCCCGTTATAAAGGGGACGCTGATAGCAGCCATCCATCCATCTAACCCCAGCGCTGCTTTCCTATACTATATATGACTATGCTTTCTGCCTTTCTTCTATCTACCTTGCTTACGACACATCTGCGACACACGCCAAACCACGACCATAACAGCTCTGTTGTGCGAAAAATTTCAGCTATCTCCACTTTGCGTGCACTGTCGAAACAGCTCAAGCTGACGCCCCTCCTTCAACAGGCCATCGTACTTCTATTTTCTTCAAGTGTTCCCTTCCTTGGCGCTAAACTTACTCATTTCTTGCGCGAACATCGTGGTTGTCTCGGCGACGACAGGCACGTTCTTGCGTCAGCTCTCGCTGACGCTCACGTCTAGTGGCTTCTTCTTCAGCAGCAATCCTGGGCATTATGAAAGTCTAAACCTAATAGAGAACCAACGCCCTTCTTTATCCTCCACAGAGGTCCTACTTCTCGCAAAACGGCTGGATTTCTCCGCTGAGCGTCACTCGCGCCCCTCCTGACAAGCCTCTCATTGGTTCACTCTTTCCGCAGGGCCTCACTCTCCCCCCTTCCTGGAGGTTCTCTCCTTGGTTCACCCGTCAAGCTTCACCCTCGGCACACTCGGTATAGCGCAGCAGCACCTTCCGACGGAGCCTTAAGGCCTGACAACACGTACGCGTTGCAGCGATATGAGCGTGTGGCTTTTTAACGCGGCGCCGCGCTCTCTGTCTATAAAGAGAGAGGGCGCGCAGCTTCGCGTAGCCACGCGCCCTCTCTCTCCATAGGGGAGATGGCGCGGCGCCGCGTTAAAAGCTACGCGCTGACACGCTGCAACGCGTACGTGTGGTTAGGCCTTAACGCGTACGATGTGGTCAGGCCTTTAAGACCTGACCATACGTACACGTTGCAGCGTGTCAGCGCGTGGCTTCTTGACGCGGCGCCGCGCCCCTATCCCTATGGAGAGAAAGGGCGCGTGGCTACGCGAAGCTGCGCGCCCTCTCTCTCTATAGACAGAGAGCGCGGCGCCGCGTTAAAAAGCCACACGCTCATATCGCTGCAACGCGTACGTGTGGTTAGGCCTTAACGCGTACGTGTGGTCAGGCCTTTAGGACCTGACCATACGTACACGTTGCAGCGTGTCACTTTTTGACGCGGCGTCGCGCCCTCTCCCTATGAAGAGAGAGGGCGGGTGGCTACGCGAAGCTGCGCGCCCCACTCTCTCTCCTAGGCAGAGGGCGCGGCTCCGCGTCCGCGGTGACGCGCTCCAACGGGTACGTGTGGTCAGGCCTTTACTCTCGCCACACTGCGATGCCACGTGATCAGCGCTACGCCATCGGACGAGGAAGCCTCGACTTAGAATAGCTTCGTTGTTAAAAGAGAGCACGCGTAGTCATGTATAGTATAGAATAGTAAGAAGTTTGAAAGAAGACGTGAGAGGTTGAAAGCCTAGCCAAGCCAGGACAAGCTAAGTGCCCAACAGCTCTGCAGTGACCCAGCTTTGCGCAACTTAGTACCAGTTGCGCTGATTTTTTTAACACGAAAGCGTTTTATTACGGCGTCCACCAAGACTTCAGCGACGTATTTCCACCACGGAAATGACATCGAAAAAGTGCACATAATCACACGGCAAAAAAAAAAAGAAAGAAATTCCGTCAGTAGTAGTCGAACCCATGACCTCTCAGTCCGCGACAGCGAATGCCGGGCACGCTATCATCGCTCCATGGTAACGCAGTCGGGGGGCTTTGCGAATGCGCCTTTTATAACTCACACTTTCCTCTCCCAATGCTCTTTGTCGACGGGGTGGTGTGGCCCCCTGGGAGCGGTAAATTGCAGTAATACATCATGACCATGGCCTCTGCGATTAGATACTGCAATGCATCGTTTATACGCGTCCGTCCCATTCGGCGCATTTCCAATAGAAGTGCAATTTTCTCAACGGTTTAACACACCGCGAGGTGGCGACCTTAGCCCAAGGGTCGGCCTCTCCCATAGCAACCATCCATACCAAAAATAACTCTTCGACACGCGCCTGCTTCACCTGGCTGTAATACCGCTTTCCTCGCTTAAAGGGACCGACAACTGGCCAGAACGTGTGATTAGATCCTAGTAGAAATGACAAGACCATGAAATATAGTGACAGATTCCAGCATTCTTTTCGCGTTGTTACTAGGATTTACATTTTTTTAAATCGTGCTTAAAAGTGACAAAAACCGTCATGTCGCGCAGCCTAACGGAAGAGCCTTGAAGCTGGATTGTGGAATATGGAGTCGATCGCTTTACTGTACGTCGCCGCGTAGGCTGATGCTGTCATGGGCGCCAATCCTCAAAATTAAAATATGTATATTATTATCCAGCCCCGCTCAATTCTGTGCTGCTTACGACGTAAAAGGAGTTGCACGGTCAGAAGCGGCGCTGCTGTCGCCGCCGCCAGTGGACCAAGTCGAGCCGCGGCGCATGCGCGCGGAGTGCACGCATGCGCAGTAAACCAGCGCGCTCGAACACGAACGGCTCTCGCGCTCACTGTTTGCAGCATGTGAGTATACGACTGCACATTCGCTGCAGACAGAAAAATTTTGATTGCAAATGTTTCGCGGCGTTTTCCACTTTACCATTCCGTGATTAGACTCACTGACCGGCAAGCTTTCCGTTGCGCTAAAAAAAGTAGGCACCATACAAATTGGTTGTCGGTCCCTTTAAGCTCGCCCCAGAAAAAATCGCGACCGGGCTACAAGAGAGACAATGCGTGTTGCGTTTCCCTGTAGTCCGCCGTGGTGTTCAATAACTCTTTAACATGTCGCGAAATGGCGACCTTAGCCCAAGCACTGAGTCCAATCAGCGACGCTCTTCTCGCTGTCACACCGTCTTTTCTGATTACGCTCTGACCGTTAACTGCTACAGCTACCAAAAGGGTTTGTTTGATCATTGACCATGGACTAAAAAATGGAATAAAAATGTACCACCAAGAGTCAACGTGGGTGCATCCACGTTAAGCGTTGTGCAAGCTCTCTTATATCAATGTACAGGAAACAGTCAACTACTTCTGTAAGGACACGTTTTACTTTCGTGTGATACCGATTGCTATGACAGAGGGGTCAATAATGTTTTTTTTTTTTCTTGTTGTGCGCGGTAGGTCTTATGCATATCGGCAGCCATGAAGGAAAAACTACACAAGCAAAGTCTGGTGTGATTCATAACAGCTTTCGCTGTAAAATTCTTTATCGCTTGCCCGTGTTTGTCTGTCTTAACGTTGTTACCAATGCAGAACTTAAATTTCTATCCGTAGTGTCCAATTTACTCCAAACCAATATGACCGAGAGTTTCCCTTAAACAGTGAATGAAACGCCACAAAACGATGAGAATGTTTTTTGATCCCTTGTCAGGACGTGTTGCTGCACGAGATCACACGACGCGTCAGGTTAGAGACAAAGGTTAGGAACTTGTCATTATTTCTGTGGCCTTGAACTCGAGCGTTCTTCGATTTTGTTGGACGAGCAAAAGGATGGTTCGAAGAAATAAATAAACGAATGTTATCGCGGATTTGAAAAAAAGGTTCAACGTCCTTGCTACGCCGCGCTTTTAGGCAAGACCGGACGATCGCTTAAGCAAATATTTTCCCAAAAGCGGTGGAGGAGACGACGACCGCCTGTCCAGCTTAAGAGCCAATTTGTTTTTTTTTTTTTTTTTTGCAGCGATCTTCTTCTACGGACGGTAGTCGCAGAGGATTAGGCCTAACGCTAGTCGAGGACTGGAAGGACAATATCGCCGTTGTCTCCGGCACGCCACTGAAATCCCTGAAACCTTGTGTGGAACCGTAGTATACATGAGTGTGATGGAGGAATAGGTTTCGTTTTTAAAGGCGATAGTCTTTCTTGGGATACTTCTTCGCAAAAAATTTTGGTCTGTCTGTCTGTCATCTGTCTGTCTGTCTGTCTGTCTGTCTGTGACCCGATTCAGCTACTCGGCCAAAGTTTAACCACTTTCTCAGCGCCCAGCCATCTTGCACAAGTATTTTTGTTCATACTTGTGAACATTGTCGATCAAAAAAGCAAATGTTACGCATGTCTGAGGCGCAACATCAATACATAAGTGGTAGCTGGTATGTTTCTTTATAAGAAAATACATAGATACGTAATTCTGAAGACCCCAGCGTTTCTTAGGCTGCGCTCAAAAAGCGACGCTATACACGAACTGCGACGCTATGCACGAAAAAGCCCTCGGCCGACGATATGTCGGTGCAGCTGGCAGTGGCCCTGGGTTCTGCACAAGGTGATGTTTCTCGACAGCACTGCCAGATGGCGTCCATGTCTCACGCAGCGCCTCCTCTATTTTATCAAGGCCAGCCAGATGCGGCTGATTCAACATAGAGAAAGCGCTGTCTGAGGCAAGGCAAAACATTGTAGTACGGCCGGCAGAAGACTATCGTCTTTCGACGACATTTGCAGCGAAGCACGCAGATACGCGGCCAATTTTTTCTTTTTTATTTTTTGGTTGAAATATTGAGATTCTGGAAGAACAGATCACCAATGGGATGCATGTATGAATCATCAATAGGAGGAGAAACAGACGGAAGGACAAAGTGGTCAGGACCGTCGTCCGACCGGCTGGCTACCCTGGGCTGAGGAAAGGGATAAAGGGAAGAAAAGGTAATACAATGGCGAGAAAAAAAGAAAAGGGAATGAAAGGAAAGTTGAATGCGACACTGCTTAAAGGCGCATTGAGGTGAAACAACAAATTAGCTTAGACTACTTCATTAGACTCTGAAAAGTCCAATGTCGCTAATTTAATCTCCCAAAATTCTTTAGTACATGAGAAAATCGACCTCAAATGCGTCACTTTTAAATTTCCCGCCGAAATCTCAGATGGTGCCAGCAGTATTTCAAAAGGATTGATCGTATTTTGGCTTATTACCGAAACGCCTTTTCCTGAAACGTAGTATCTTAAGTGTCACGCTCCTTTAGAAAACCACGTATTTCATTTTTACCGTTAAGGAACTACGTAGGCTTTAGTAGACGCCGTCTAACTTCTATGACGTCACGGTGACTGGTTAACGAACTCCAAGGTGGCATCGCCATATGTACTTTCTTTTTGACTGTTTTCTCGCTCACCAAGCGTCTTCTTGCAGTAAGCGTGACGTTTTTGGTACCATGCATGAAGCAGTAATTTACTCATAACAGAAAAGTCGCTTTTTTTTTCTTTCTCGGCCATTTTAAGTTTCTGTCTCATACCATAACGATCATCATCATCATCATCGTAACCAGCAGAAGCAGCCTGACTGTGTCCACTTCAAGGGAAAGGCCAATCCATGTTTCGTCAGTTAAAGCCGTCCTGCTCTTGCTGCGGCTACGCTGCTAACTTAACCTCATCTGTTCACCAAACTTTTAAATGCGAATGCATTTCTTAGTCGGGCTATGTCAGGCATCCGGCGTTGTCCGGCGTTGTCCGCGCGCCGGCAGGTGTTATCTCTCCGCTCTCACTCCCTCTCTCATAGCAACAGCTGCGGGCGCGCGCGCTTATCCTCGCCCCTAGCAACCGGAGCATGTGGTGCGAGAGAGTGTAGGAGAGGGTAGGTGCAGTGCTTCGCCGCTCCTTCTCTCGCCGTTCGCTCTCTCTCCTCCCTGCGCCCCACTATCCCGTCCGCTCGCGCCTCACTCTCGACCGTTCGCTGGCTGGGCGCCTCTCAATGCGATAGCAGAAGTCGGTGTCGGTGCAAGAAATGCATTCGCATTTCCTCACGATTCCCTTCGGGGAGGTGGGGGCATTTTTTTGCGCTCCCACCACCACCTCCCTCGCGCGCTTGCCTTCGAATGCTGTTTGTTACTCTTATTGACAGGTGGCCATCTTGCCTACGCGCAACATGTCTTGGCCATGACCATTTCTTCTTCTTTATTTCTACTAAGCATAAAGACCAGCTGCCCGAAAAAAGCGCAAGAACGTTTTCGACGCTCTATGCGCTGAGTACGGTCTCCGGTATCCCAGGAGCGATTCTTAATCAAGGATTTTTGTCGAGTCTACCTAAAGCCCTTAAAGAGCTACTCCCTGGCCGCAGTGAAACGGGGACAGCCATAGAAAAGAAGATAGAATGTTTTCTAGGAGACACAATTATCGCATGTGGGGTTGTTGGCCATTCAGATCCGAAATGAATAGGCAATTGTGAAGGCGAGGCCCAGCCGCAAACGGTACTGATGCGTCACCTCAGCTTGAGATGTTCCTGATGGGGATGTGTGAATATTCGAGTTCCGAATTCGCTATTCGGAACCAGCTATTCCGACTACCACCAGCTATTCCGACTATACCAGCTATTCGACTTTCGAATAGCTGGTATTCGAAGGTTCGAATAATTTCACAGGATAAATATTCAGAACGCGACAAAGGACAATGGTCCGAAGGTCGCGAGATCGAATCCCGGCCGCGGCGGCGGCATTTTCGATGGAGGCGAAAATGCTTGAGGCCCGTGTGCTTAGATTTAGGTGCACGTTAAAGAACCCCAGGTGGTCGAAATTTCCGGAGCCCTCCACTACTGTGTCTCTCATAATCATATCATGGTGTCCGGACGTGAACACCCAGCAATTACTACTAATGTTGTATTATTATTATTATTATTATTATTATTATTATTATTATTATTATTATTATTATTATTATTATCATGAAATGTCAATGGTGCAACTTGGTAAGGAATGGGTGGCTAAAACTAACGCTAACGTCATTACAGTACGCCTTTCTTTAAAACTTTCACTGATATACCGGTTCGAAAGCGAGCGCGTTTTTATTTTAAAGGATATAATGTCATTTTCGCACGTAATGGCTGCAGCAAAGATGGCCTGGGAACAGTCTTGGAGACTGTCGTACTGCTAGAGTAAAAATAATAATAATAATAGTAACCAACAGAGTGAGCCTCATAGTCAAGAGGTTCAAAAATACTTCGATGAGCTCCCGATCCCAAGAACGGATCATCCTTAACTTTTAGCTTTTAGCTTGTACGTATACTTCTTTACGTTACCGTGTTACCGGATACCGGAAGGAATCTGCGCATGCGCGGGCCTTTACGGAACGTAAACTTTCTACGGAACGTAAACTACTCGCCGGATAGGCTTTTACGTTTGCGGCCCTACCTCGCAAATCCACCTTCGTTCGTGGCTACGAGCGATATTCAGTTTGCGGAGACTCCTGCCGCCGAGTCAAAATAAGCCGTAGTGCGAATGCGAATTGCGATCACCTTGTTTCAGTCGGCTTACCGAAGCTAGAGCGACGTAAACGTGAGAGGCCTAAAACGCCTAAAGCCCCCGACAGGCTGGATAGGTGGCGCCATCTAGCGGGGTCAATGTGAAACAGGCAAGCACAAAATTGTTATTGCAGAAACATCGCGCATTTTACTCCTTGCGTAAATGCCTTGCAGTGAAATAATTATGAATGAGTTGCCTTTTTCATCATTTTCTCCCTTAAATACTAGTAGATAACAAACGTGTTCATGACTGTGGTTGCACGAAGCGTCACAAGATGTCGACACCATCGTCGCTAACCCGATATTTTTTGCACCCTTTTTCGTAAACCGAGATACTGTACACGCTAAAAGCCTTTCTTATTACTTTACCCAAGCAATTATTCAATCTTATCTAAATCAAGTAAAGTTTAAACGCAGTTATCATCACCATTTGGTGGTTTTGCGCAAACGTAAAGGTTTACGTTTACGCACGCACGTAAACGTTTACGTATGAGGAGCTAAAACTTTTCTGCAGCCTGCGTTCCGGTAAGACGGTAAACGCAATCCGGTAACCGGTAACACGGTAACGTAAAAAAGTATACGTACAAGCTAAAAGCCCCTAATATCTGGGGTTTTACGTCCCAAAACCACGTTATGATTATGAGAGACGCCGCTGTGGAGGGCTCCGGAAATTTTGACCATCTGGTGTTCTTTAACGCGCGCTGACATCGCACAGCACACGGGCCTCTAGCATTTCGCCTCCACCGAAATGCGACCGCCGCGGCCGGGATCGAACCCGCGACCTTCGGGTCAGCAGCCGAGCACCTTAACCGCTACACCACCGCGGCGGACAACGGATCATCCTTTGAAATACTGGAAAGAGCATGTAGCTCCACTTTACCCAGGTATCACCAAAATTGCTTTGCGATACCTTCCTATACCTGCTATTGAGGTGCCCAAGCAGTGCCTGTTTTCGACTGCAGGAAACATCGTAACATTACGGCGAGAAAGCCTGGAGCCAGGTCATGTGGAACAGCTTGTGTTTCTACATGGCGATTTTGCAGCCAATTGGTAGCATTCGCTCACCGCGTTATGTGCTCGAGGTTCTGAGTAGATTTTAATTTTGTTCTTTCTTTCGATTTCCAATAAAATCTTTTTTTATTCGACATTCAATTCGACATTCGATTCGGCATTCGATATTTCTGGCTACTATCCGGCACTATTCGATGCGAATTCGATTCGAGATGAAATTTCATAATTTGTACACTCCTAGTTCCTGACGGAAGACGAACCGAACCATTGGAGAATTTCGTCTAGTTTCACTGGGTTTGAGTGTGTTCACTTGCCAGTGAACGAAGCCTTGTAGCTGCGTCCGTTCTGAATAAAGTCAAGTCGAACCTCACTTAACGAAATAGCATCGGGGCTACCAATCAGTTCGTTACATCCGATATTCGTTGTAACGACCGAGATAAAAATGGGCTCATACAAAACGGCAGTCTGGCACGCACGAGAATCCTAGATAGGCTACAAGGATCAATCATTCCAGGCTTCAGACCGTCCATAAACGAGGTAATTCTCACCTATGTTCATTTGGAAATTCAAACTAAATAGACCAGTACATAAGAAATTGAAATTACAACAGAAGAGAGTTAGCCGGAAAAAGAAGGCCTGCGTTCAAAATTATTTGAAGAAGGATGCGATCTTCGTCTGGTGGCTTTTCGCAGCGATTCACAACCACATTTTAACAAAAATCCCTTTCCCGGTAAGAGATATCCCTAATGTGAGCAGCGCACAGAAACCTTGGAAATGAACGGGACAACCAGGGGCAAAAAGCGCTGACTTCAAAGTAGTTTTACCAAACTAGTTGGAAGTCAGCGCTGCTTGCCTCTGTTTGCCCCGCCCCTTTCCAGACTTTCTACGCGCTGTTAACATTTTGCAATCGATCCATACCAACTTGCCGAAGCGTCCACCCTTTCAAGCTCCTTAATATATGTTTTAAAAAATACCCCCTCCGCAGTTGCAATGGAGGCTTTGCGCAGCTTCGTTGGACATTCAATTTCACAGGGCTCTGAGTGCGAGTCAGCCTTTTCATTGCGCAGAGCGGCACTGATTCTGAACCACGGAGAGCTTATAGCCCAAGAGGGAGAGTAATTCTGTACGTACGCGGGAAAAAAATAGGGCGGAATCAAGCGCACAAACAAAACGAAATCGGCTTTGTCCTGAACGAAGGAAGCCACCTCGCCAGCAAATCTATTTCTCGTCGCTTATATCTTTCTCCTGCAATCCTTTTGCCAAGTATCAAGTTTGCGCTGCTGACTCTGTGAGAGCATGACGCAACAAGCCAGAGAGCAACGATGCCCAGGAAAAAGACGAGAACGGGAAGAATAAAATCAATGAGCCGCTATAGATAAGCTGCCCAAAGCGGTTGCCAAGAAAGGTCACGGTCGAAGGTGCCGGGCTTCCTCGGTGGATCCTGCTATTGTCGTCGACGAATCAAGACGTGAGAGCGTCCCTATCTGCCACTTGGTCACTCCCACAAAAGGAAGGCAGCGAGAAGAAGGGCTTGATTTTGATAGAAAAAAGACTCCGCCTGCTTTTTCTCTTGTCCCTCCCGAATCACCCTCGCAGCTCTTCTCCTGCTCTGCCCGACTCGCGGCTGTGACGCCGACAAAGCAGCCACCCTCCCCCCCTCCTCCGCATTCTTCAACTCTTCTCGAGATGTCTGGATGTGGTAAGCGACGGTGCTTTGCTTCGCTGAACGTTTTTACAGCGAAAGCTGTTATGAGATCACAACAAGGGTGCCGTAGTTGTCCGCCGCCGCCGCCGCTGCCGCCGCCGCTGCCGGTGTCCGTAACCGCTATCGCACGAAATAAGAAAAAAAACTTTAAGAAAAAATGTTCAGGATGGAACGGGGTTCGAACCTGGGTCCGCTCCGTGCCACCCCAGTGTTCTACCACTGAGCGATGCCTGTGCTCGAAAACCCGGCGCACAAATACCCTATACAAGCATTATGTCGGGAAGGAACCGCGTTAACATGCGCATATAACGTGGCAGAAGAGTGAAACGACAACCAGGCGTCACGCAATATGAATTGCATTACGAGGGGGGTCGTTGAATGCTTCCAACCCATTACAAAGGGCTCAGCCATAATTCTTCGTCGTCATCAGCCACCGAATCAATTAATGGAGTAGTGGGTACTTTGCAAGCGTACTTGTATTAGTAGCCCCAAGATAGTTTGCTACGGGTTTTAGAAATGGTGCTCTCCCAGCTTTCGCTGTGACTGTGCTGCGCGTTCCGCGCAGGCCTGGCGGTTTTTTGCATGGGCGTGTTTTAGGTGCGAAGCACCTTAGGGTGCATAATAATAATTAACAGCACCAAAAGAAGGGGAGACAAAAGGAGGGAGAACTGCACAGGACAAGCGCCGCTTGTCCTGTGTAGTTCTCCGTTTGTCTCCCGTTCTTTTCGCGCCGTTAATTATTATTATGCATCCATATTAACTAGCCCAGCTTACCACACTCTTTTCACCTTGGGGTCTCGGCTTGTCGGCGTCTAATGTCGTCACGGTGTGTCATGTAGTCACGGTCCATCATAAACGGCTATGCACCACGAAAACTGGGTAAATCCCAGTACTCGGCACCGGTCCACTAAAATGCAGAAGGCAACAGTTAGCCCAACAAATAGCCGACGACGTTAGTGGAGTTGACACAGCCGTCGGCCCGCCAAGCGTTGACAAAGCGACACCGCATGGTCTCCCATTTTTGCGCGGGGAAATCGCAACGGGGAGCAAACTGCCGAAATTTCTTAAATGGATTTGCTATAGTTTCTGCTACGTTGCTATCGAAGTTCAAGTTGTCGTTGATTGTCAGTGAAGCGAAGTGCAATGCGGGCCTTGTAACCGTTAAAAGCGCGCTGTCGAGATCTGCTCGGCTTGCGGAGATCAAGACACGGTGTGAGCAGGTTCACTTCGCAAATGTCTTCTGAACATAATCGCCTACTAAAGATGAGCGGCTGTCTTGGCACCTTTGGTGCCACGTGACATCGCCATGAGTGGGCTCAAGGAAAACATTGCGCGCCTTCACCAGCTCTTCCTGAAAGTGAATACAAGAGTACCAGAAACATTGCTTCCATTAAGCTCCTATTTAGCGTAGGTGAGGACGTATTTGCTAATAATCGAGCGAAGCTGTCCGATTAAAGCTTTGAAACGCACCTGTTGCTTACAATCAGCGGTTTGTAGTTACTATGGGAAGCTGTTCTTGCATTGCTCTAGCACCCTTTATAAACTTCGTACTCAAAATCAGTTTTGTTTCTCTCTATTTGCAACTGCCCCTACGTTTCTGGTTATTTATCATTCAACTCCTGAGCAAGCGACGCTGACCTTGGACACTTTGACATACGCAGTCGCAAGATTTGCGGCAATTATACAGGTCAAACTGAAAAACAAAGAAACTTGTTTATGTGCGCAAATACTTTCCCCCTATTTATGCCATTTAAGCATTCCTTTATTGCTACAAAATTATGTGCACAGATTTTGGTAGTATAGAAGTACGCCGTCATAATTACTGCAAGTTTGTTCAGTGATGTTTTCATTTCGCAGAACGTAGATTGTGAAATCGATCACTTTGTACTTAATGACGCATTCCGGAAAATAGCTTCCCCATGTGCCAAAGAGTACAATACTGGCAACTTTAGGTAACTATAGTACTACAGAGGTACGGCACATTTGTGCTAATTATCCTCGTTTAATAAGTTTTTGGGGTTAAATATTTGTTTGGGCGACAACTTTAATGTGACGTATAAATATGAGTCGTATAAGTAGCTATTGTAGGCTTTTGAGGCGAAGACGCACTGATAGAGATTTCTGACTATGGAGTAACGGCGGAAGTTGTAATGCCCGTTACTTTTTTTTCAGTAATGGTAACGGTAACGCGTTAACTTTTTTTATTGGTAACGCAGGGCGGTAACGCTTTCCTTTTTATTTAGCGTAACGAGTAACGTATTTAGTTAGTTTAATTCGGTAACGCATACAACAATGTGCAGCGGTTACGGGGCTCGGTTGCTGACCCAGAGGTCCTGGGTTCGATCTCTGCCACGGGTCCTTAGCGTTTTCGCGAAAATGCTAAGTGGCCCGTGTACTCAAATTTAGGTGCAGGTTAAGCAGCACCACGTGGCAGAAGTTTCTGGACCTCTCCTCTGTGGCGGGCCTCATAATCATGTACTGTTTGAGGCACGTGAAACCCCCGCAATTCTTCTTCTTCTTGTTCTTCTTCTTCTTCTTCTTCTTCTTCTTCTTCTTATTATTATTATTATTATTATTATTATTATTATTATTATTATTATTCTTATTATTATGTTTTATTCACTGATTAGCAGGAGGTTACGTTGCAGCTTTTTGATCCAATACCTCAGTCTTTATCTTTATGAGGTACGCATTTGGTAGCTCACTTAACATCATTCTGTTAACTGTATCGTTTTTTGATCCATGTCAAATGTAATTTGATAAATTTATTTCTAACATTACTGTTCATGAATGCCTAATTTTCCCATACGATCGCTTCATATATGCATGCTGCGGCTGTTTCCGTGGCGTCGTCGTCATTGTTCTCATATATATATTTTTTTTCGAATTGTTCCGTCTTGAAGAAACTTCCTGTTTAGAACTTTTTCCGTCTAGGCTGTTGACGCAGTTGGGCACTTTTTGTTGTTGTTTTTATCCATGCTCTGTTGTTTCTTCCAGGTAAACTTCAGGATATAGGAAGAACTTTTCGTGGACAGATTTTCCACATCTCACCGTCACAAACAAGAAGACAAAAAGGGACCAACGCCGTATTTTCGTTCTTCGGCAAATCTTTTTCTGATTGTTATGGATGAAAGAATGAGTACGCGCAAAAAGCGCCCCAAGCTGCGCTATAAAGGGCTCCGTAGCGTATACATTGAGCGGACTTCAGTGCTGCGACGAGGAAGTATACGCCTGAACAAAAAGCCACCAGCCGTCGCCTAGAAAGACGTCTGTTGACATTCTGCCGACGGTCAATAGCGCGGCGGCTTTTTTTGTTCTCTCTGTGTTGCCGGAATCAGCGCCGTGTCAAGAGACGTCCAGTTTTGCGACAAGGTGTGTCGTGGAGGCAGGATATACGGGTAGACGGACTGCCGTTGTCGCCGAAAAACACCACGCTTCGAATAGTAGCAGCAGCGGGAGACGCTCTGACCTTTTCGAGGCGTCCCAGGTTGGCAGCGAAGTGTCGTGGACTCGCGCTGCCTGTTTTAACAGCAAAGGCGACATTGCCGTGCTGTCGCGCTTCAACGCGCAGAGAACTTAAACAGTGTACCGTGAGTGACAATCGCGAGGTGCGAGAGGAAGGCGTCAGTGCTGAATAACACGTTATGTAAGGTGACACTCCAAAGCCGCGCAGTGCAGCGTGAGGGAGGACTGTTGTCTACCAGGGAAATGGTTTAGCTGGAGTAGTTTATGACGAAGTCAATATAAATGTTTCTCGAACACAAGTTTCGAAGTTATGATTGAATGACATCAGCATCGGAGTTTATTGCCTCACGCATCAATTGCGGCAAGAAATGTCGTACATCAGTCAAGAACGAGCTGGCTTTTAGGGATTTTTCGCACTCTTTGAGCACCTTCTCTCTTCAGTCGTACCGACGAACGTGCTGGAAGCTACGCAGAGAGGGATGACACGCGGGAGAGAAGCTACGTCCACGCGCATCATGAAAGGCGATGTGATTCCTCTGCGCCATAATGGGGCTACTGTGTAATGTTAGCAAGTAAGGAGCGCAGCGCCGGCACATGGCGGCCTCCCGTGGCGAGAAACGTATTCGATAGAAACGCTTCTTTTAGTTTACGTTGGCTATTAGCCAATAACATTCTATTTGAATTTGAGTTTATTTTACAACAAGGTTGCGAGGATGACCAGGCAAAAAAGCTGCTTGGAGCAGCTTGAGGGGAATCTGGCCACTTCATACACCGCAGTTTCAGAGCGGTTAAACGGAAGCACATAGTATACATAATGTATGAAGTAACTGAAACCGTAAAAAAAAAAAACAGTAAACAACCACGGTCAGAATTAATCAACAAGGATATTGTCCATTTGAAAAAAAAAAAAAAGAAAGAAATAGGCGTAGTGATCAAGACGGAGAAAAAAAGCCGGCAGATCCCAAGCACTGTGGGAATCGATGTAATGCGAAGCAGCCAGAAAGGAGCAAATCATGCTTTACATAATTTGCTTTTCATGATTTCCATATTACCACTTCTCATTTGTGTTCGTCATACACTCACGTCACTCAATACCAAGTATGGTGTATATCAAGTTAACGAAACGGCCGCGAGCACGCCATGAGCGTGGCATGCAAGTCATGTCGCACATGACAAGTAATGATTTCCATATTACCACTGGTCATTTATGTTCGTCATACAGTCATGCCACTCAATACCAAGGTTGGTGTGTATCAAGCTAACGAAATGGCCGCGAGCGCGCCATGAGCGTGGAATGCAAGTCATGTCGCTCATGACATATCATGATTTCCATATTGCCACTTGTCATTTATGTTCGTCATACGGTCATGTCACTCAATACCAAATTTGGTGTATCTCAAGCTAACAAACGGGCGCAAGCACGCCATGAGCGTGGCATGCAAGTCATGTCGCACATGACAAGTAATGATTTCCATATTACCACTGGTCATTTATGTTCGTCATACAGTCATGCCACTCAATACCAAGGTTGGTGTGTATCAAGCTAACGAAACGGCCGCGAGCGCGCCATGAGCGTGGCATGCAAGTCATGTCGCACATGACATGTCATGATTTCCATATTACCACCTGTCATTTATGTTCGTCATATAGTCACGTCACTCAATCCCAAATTTGGTGTATATCAAGCTAACGAAACGGCCGCGAATGGGCCATGAGCGTGACAAGTAAATCATACTTTTCATGACAAGTTAGTCATGATTTTCATGATATGACCAGCCATTTATGTTCGTTTTACAGTCATGTTATGCCATACCAAATTTGGTATAAATCCCATTAACGATACGGCCAGGAGAGCACAAAGTCGTAGGCGGCTAGATAGATAGCAAGCTAGCTAGCTAGCTAGATAGATAGATAGATAGATAGATAGATAGATAGATAGATAGATAGATAGATAGATAGATAGATAGATAGATAGATAGATAGATAGATAGATAGATAGATAGATAGATAGACACGCTCAAAGTCGCCGAAGTTCGCTAAGAAATGCTTCGCATTTAAAATCACGCCATATCCACGAAGTGAATGATGATGAGTGGGCGAAGCTCGATCGTTTTCATCCATGGCAGAAAGAGAATGGACCGCGCTTATACTTCATGGTCATCAGCGTCATCGTCATCTTTATCACGTGTAGTGGGTACATTCCGCTATACCGGAACGCGCTTATACTTCATCGTTATCACGTGTAGTGGGTACATTCCACTATACTGCGTCATCGTCATCTTTATCACGTGGAGTGGGTACATTCCACTATACGTGGCTACCTACTACAACTACTACTACATACTACAGAGGAGGGACAGACCCACACCCTTAGGAGCTTCGCCCCTAAAAACCGCCAGGCCTGCTCGGAACGCGCAGCACAGTCACAGCGAAAGCTGAGAGAGCGCCATTTCTAAAACCCGTTGCAAACTATCTTGGGGCTACTAATACAAGTACGCTTACAAGGTACCCACTACTTCATTAATTGATTCGGTGGCTGATGACGACGAAGAATTATGGCAGAACCCTTTGTAATGGGTTGGAAGCATTCAGCGACCCCCCTTATAATGCAATTCATATTGTATGACGCCTGGTTACACAATTCGCATTCTGTGACGCCTGGTTGTTGTTTTACTCTTCTACCACTTTATGTTGCGCATGTTAACGCGGTTCCTTGTATAGGGTTTTTTGTGCGCAGGTGTTCCGAGCACAGGCATGGCTCAGTGGTAGAACACTGGGCTGGCACGGAGCGGACGGAGGTTCGAACCCCGTTTCATCGCGGACGTTTTTTCTTATTTCGTTTTTTTTCTTATTTCGTGTGATAGCGGTTACGGACACCGGCAGCGGCGGCGGCAGACAACTACGGCGCCCTTGTTGTGATCTCATAACAGCTTTCGCTGTAAAAAAAAAACAGATGAACCCACGGCAGCACAAGCAATCGCATAAATATGTCGCGTAGCTTTTTTTAGCGACAGAGTAGATACACTGAGACCATTTTCTTTGTATAATTGATTTAGAACACTCGGTAAACAAAACCGTAGCATTTGGTCACCGTATTTAGTTCTGTTTTTGTTGACAATCCATGGTTATAATTCACGAAACTTTATAAAAAGAATTATGTTGCTGTAAGGTTGCCAATTGTGTTAAAGCGTTATCATTCTTTATTATTCCCATTCTATTCATGCGACACAGCCTATATGTGTAAAAAAGATTTAATGCCTTTAGTTCTAAGCTTTGTAAACAAAGGAGCAGTATGGCAAAGATATGGCACCCTGGATACAAGGCCTATTGCTCTTTCTAGCAATACCATAAGTTTGTGAATGTTTTCAGCTGAAGTCGGCCCCCAGACTAGAATTCTGTATTGAACTTGGGAAAGAGACATTGAATTATATAAAACCATATTAATGAATGTAGGAAGATAGTTACAATGGCGAGGCGTAGTACCTATTGCTCTAGATGATTTACTAGTTAAATGATTCCTTTGGCAATCCCGGCCATGACATTGTTTCAGAGAAATATACGCCAAGCGATTTGAAAGATGGTAGTATTTCTATTTCACTATTGTTTAATTTAATGGGGGTTAGTTGAAATTGTTTCGTGGATGAAACATCACTGCCTTTGATTTTTCTACAATAATCTTAAGATAATTACTTGTCGCCCACGTGTGTATACTTGCCAGCGTCTTATTGGCTCGATTTCACATTTCAGAACCTAAGTCACCATAAAAAACAGGCTTGTGTCGTCTGCGTAAATTACGCACTTAGCAGATGGTTCAACATTGACTATGCCATTGATGTACAATATCAAGAGATACGGACCCAATATGCTCCCCTGCGGGACGCCTGTTCTTACAGATTTCAACTGCGAATGGTCCCCGGCTATAGCTACGAACTGCGATGTGTGTTGAAGGTAGGACGTAATAAGAGACTGAGCTACACCGCGAATACCGAAGTGATCAAGTTTTTTAAGCAAAACATTATGACTGATAAGGCCAAAAGCCTTGGAAAAATCAAGAAAAATTCCAAGCAGCATTTTTTTCCTCAAATTTTTGCAATATAAACTACTTTTTGGGTCATCAGGGCTAATTCAGTTGACCTGTTTTTACGAAAACCGAACTGTGCAAGACATAATATGAAAGTGGTCAGTAAACGAGCAAAACCGTTCTAAAATGACCTTCTCTAAACTTTTCGAAAAAACATGCAACACGCATACAGGGCGGTAATTTGAAAGATCATTCTTGTCGCCTTTTTTTAATATTGCTGTCACCTTTGCCGTCTGCATGCTACGAGGAAAAACGCCTGTTGACAAACCCAGACTAAAAATTCCCTCTAGGCAAGCTGCAATTATGTCTATGACGAATTTTACCGGTGCTATTTGAATACCAAATGCATCAGTGGCTCTGCTGTTACTTAATGACAATAATGAAGAAATAACTTCTTGCGTTGTAACTGCCCTTGGAATAATGAGTGACTATTAGGTGAGTTCATGTACGAGAGGTCGATACCATCAGATGCCTGACCAAGGGACAAAAAAATCGTTAAACGCATTAGCAAGATCAACCCCTTTTAGTTCATTGCCTTCTTCTAGGATTGTGGTCGTTTTTTCAAGCGCAGTCCCAGTTATCGAAGCAAGTGTCCTCCAAATTTTAGCAGGGCGTCCTGCAGATGAGTGGAAGAGATTAAGGTAATAGTGCTTCTTAGCAACCCTTAATTGTTTTGTGACGTAGTTCCTGTATTCTTTAAATGCTTTTAAAGCTTCCGGTGATTTAGTTTGCATAAATGAACCGTACAACCTCTCTCTTATTTATAAGCTTAAGCAGGTGCATATCTATCCACGGTTTGCGACATTCCTCTGTCTGCTTTAAAGTTTTCACCGGGAAACATGCATAGTATAATTCCTTAAATGATTGCATAAACTTGTCGTAAGCAGCATCTGCGTTTTTTTCTCTGTACACATCATCCCATGTAGTACTGGCAAGGCATTCTCTGAATGCAGACAAGGTGTTAGTATTTACGAGCCGATAAGAGGACGCTTGATGTACTTGTTTTTGTTTTTCAACTGCCGTAGCAATGGATATAAACACTGGTAAGTGGTCACTAAGAGCGTATACTAAGCAACAGATTTTAAAGAACACACATCGAAGTTAGTTATGAACAAGTCCAATGCAGTTTCACATGTTGCTGTAACTCACGTAGGCGATATTTTAATGAATACGTAGGAGAGATTCGAATTCTAATTTCATCTTATTCTGGGTAATCATATTTATGTTTAGGTCACCTCCAAGAACTATTTGATAATTGGTACTCTGAATAAATTCTAACACAGAGTCTAAATACAATAAAAACCGCAAATAATTTTTTTGATGGTGGCCAGTAGCAAACGAAAAATTGTATTGGTAGATTTAACTACGACAGCGTCATAGTGCTGATTAGTACAGCTGAATTCAGAAAAAAGCTCAGAGTTAAATGAATCTGAAACAAGCATTGAAACACCTCCACCACGTCTATCACGGCGGTTCATGTAAAGGGTTTGTAACCGGGAAAATTATACACGTCATCTTTTGAAGCAAACCATGTTTCCGAAAAGATGACAATACCAAATCGGCATTCTATTCCGCCATAAAAGCAGTCAAGTTCATCTCTCTTGTTTCTACCAGGTCTGAGGTTAAAATGTATACTACTGTAGCAATTAGAGCCATGTCCTCGCATGACAGCATGTAAGTCAGAGAAATTTACTGGGTCTATGAAAAACAACACTGATTAGAAGATAGGTTAGCTATCGAAATTCAAGTGCTGCACAGTTCATCAAGGTCAGTCGTGCAGCGGAAGACAACCGCAGATTCGTTCTGTTTATTTCGAACAAGAAATTTTCCCGTTCGCATGCCACGCGAAGCGATAATCATTTGCATTTGCCCCTTCTCTCACGTCACGCAGCAGTTTACGGTTCTGTACGGTCGTGTTTTCACAGATTGAAACGTCAGAGCGCATGTTTCGCAAAACTTGGCGTTTTTCGATCCATCTGTCTCGCAGATAGAGCTGTGAAAATCGGACGATGATTCCAGGCACTTTGCCATGCTGCGAAGGCAACCTATGAACATCCTCGACATCAGTAGTGGTCAGCTCTGACAAGCTCACCGATTTTGCTACTTCACTTAGCTTTGTGATGAGATTTTCGTTGTCAGTTACAGGTATTCCATGCACTTCAACTTTAAGTAAGTCCTGAGCCGGACTCACTCGGACTCAAACTCACAAAACATTACTAACCCGGACTCCCTCACACTAAGACTCACAGCTCGATCTGAGTCTTAGTGAGTCCGAGTGAGTCGACTCATGAGTCCGTTAGCCTAGAATTAGCTTTTTGGACCATGGTGTCAATGCTCTGTAACACCAATATTTCACGTAATCGGTGCTCTTTTTGGCGCCTTTTGATATAGTACCTTCGAATACGAGTTATGAGTGCTCGCAAACAAGTAAGGTCATTTTTCTTGAAACAGATGACAACATAACATATATTTATCAAGAACTTCCTTGAAAGAGTTGCCGGGTGGAGGTCAGCGCACCCCCCTATGTAATTCGCGCATATGATCAATAAATATTGAAATGGTGCATGAACGACACTGCTTTGCAATATATATGAGGAGACATGAGGATAAACGTGAATCCAGGTAAGGCTGATAGCAATGCTGAAGATAAGCAGATAGGACCACAGGTCGGCAAGAAAAAAGTGGAACTCACTCAGACTCACTCCAAGAAATACATCTTGCACTTTGGAATCACTCGGACTCAGACTCACCAAAAGTTTCTTGGGCCGATCTCACTCGGACTGACACTCACGAAAATTTTCTTCAACCGGACTCACTCGCACTCAGACTCATCAAAATGTTACTCACCCGGACTCACTCAGACTCAGACTCACGGCTCGATTTGAGTCTGAGTGAGTCGAGTGAGTCAACTCATGAGTGAGTTCGCCGACCTATGTCCTTATTTCATCATATTAACGCGATAGCGTTAAAAGAGCTCGTTTCGCAGAATTGCCGGCGTCGGCGTCGGCGTTGTTGGTTGTAAGCGAAAAATCAAGAAAGATGCAAATAAAATAAATAATAAAAAATTCCGGGTCCGAGTGAGGACCGAACCCAGGCCGTCTGCGTGGCAAGCAGGTGTTCTACCACAGAGCCACCCTTCTTTTTTTCTTTCTTTCATGGTATTTATTATGCGTATTTGAAATTATCACAAAGGTTATGATGTAGTGATGCATTAACCCAGCGACAATAATCGCACAAACACTGCACAAGCATTCATAAGCTTACATACATATATACTGTGCAAGTCCAGAGAAACAGGAAAAGTTCTTCAAAGCTTGTCACACAGGGAGGCTGGTAAGGATGAGCACCTCATCAAGATGGGGTGCCAGTCTGGTATGATGTCAAGTTTTTCGTAAATGTCCTTTAGATGGAGAGCCATACGCATGAAATGCATACTTGAAGCAGTGATTGGTTCTGCATTACGGTGTTGCATGCGCGTTTTCCACAGACTTTGCAGTCCCATAAGGAAAAACATGTCAAAGGGCACTTCATCAAGAGACGTTGGAAGAAGGCTTGGCATTACCTTGAAAATAACTTCCTCTGCTTGGAAATGCAGTGAAAATAACCTTCATGCTTTACAAACACACGCGTCCGGTATACAGGCGTCACAATACAACATGCTATATCGCAGTAATATTGCGTAGTACAAGCGTAAATTCTCATCGGGCGTCAGAACATGTGAATATCATGAGGACATCTTGGTTCAAAGCGAGCCACCCATTACAAAAGCCCCACACGTTACTGCGCCTTAAGACCACGTAGTGGGGGCATAGCAAGTTCAAACAGATTCCCCGCTCATAATTGCTCGTGGTGTAAAGCATGCTACCCATTACTTAGTATGTACTAAGTGATTGAAGTACGCCCTAGGTACAGGATATCGCTATCGCGTTCAACTCTTAAAGGCGAAGCCTAAGGGTCCCCCCAATTTTTTTTTAGACATTAGCTGGATTGAAGCCTACAATTCATCAACCTGATGTGGCAAGCTAGTAAGCATGTCTAATTTGCGAGTTATCTGTGCCAAGACGACCGAAAGGTCGGTATCCATCGCCTGTCATTTCGCTGTGTTAGCTTTTGGCGCTCTGCATACCGCACATCGCGACGCCCTCCGTCCACTCTCGCCTTTGCCTTTATATGTTGGTTCACTGCAGCCAGAACAATCGCCGAGATGGTAGCCGTACTCACATTCGGGGCATTTCACGAAGCGTCCATCTGCGGAAAGGGAGTCATTGCAGGTGCGGCATTGCATCTTCATTGGCCCACTAAGCGTACACATAGTACAAAGAGTACCAAAACACCAAAGCACGTGACGCCAAAATAAGTATCAACACTGCAACAACGGGGGTGGCGGTGGAAAAAATATATAGGGCAAGAAAAAGCCTTTAGTCAGAATTGAACCTGAGTTTACCAACCTGCAAAGGGTAGAATATAGATGTAAGGGGGGGCGTCTTTCCACCACCGCCGTCACCGCCCGTGTGAGCTTGGTCAGCTTGACCGTCACGAGCGCAGCCAGCAAAGCCAAGATGAATAAATGTTCGTGACGTCAGTGCGGGAAAGAATCCTTGAAGACGGCGCAGCACTTCCTGTTGAGTCAAGCTGCAAAGGGTAAAATATAGATATAAGGGGGTGTCCTTCCACCACCGCCATCACCACCCGATTTGTGTGACGCCCAACAGCAGGTGCCGGCAGCTGCGAAGAGATTGAGCACAGGTCTCCGTATGTAAAGAGTGCGGCTTCGAAAATGGCAACTTCGCTCTTGGCTTCTGAATTCTACCTGACGCGCACAACTTCAAGAATTGGCTGGGTTGTTCACAGCAGTGTCTGCTTTTCGCAGGAGATGTTTTTTCACCAATAAGGAGGGTTGGTTCATTCACCATTTGTGGGGTATGAGAAAGTCTGTAATCCTGGATATCATCCTCTCCTCCTGCCGGGTAATTGCGTGTGTGTTGACCTGGCCGACCATACGTCAGAGGGATCAAGTACAAGAGAGAGAGAGAGAATGAATATAGGAAAGGTAGGGAGGTTAACTAGACTGCGTCCAGTTTGCTACCCTACGCGTGGGGAGAGGGGAATAAGGGAATAATAGAGAGAGAGAAAGAGAGAAGTAGATGCACATTGCGCACGACACACACAGTGCAGGGTTTCACAAGTGGTCGCTCAGCGATGTTGCCTTCAAGAATTGTAGAAGGGCTCGTGTGGCTTTCTGGGCTGATGTACTTGTAGACCATGCACCCAAGATCTTTTCCAGAGTAAAGGGACGATCATCCAGTCTTCTCAAGGCACACTGGAGAGTCCGGCGGTCTTGTTCAAAGTCGGGACAGTGGCACAAGACGTGGCCAAGTGTTTCTTCACAGTTGCAGCTATCACACTTGGATGAGTCAGCCATAACTATGCGATGGCTGAATGAGTTAGAAGACTACTGGGCAGGGGACCTAGAGTGACCGGCGCTGAACAAATCACGAATCAAATTATTGGCACAGGGTATACTCTTTTTTTGTTCTCTTTCAGCAGCGGAGATGTTCTAATACTAGGCATGACGACATACACGTGTCCGCGCTGGATGTCACGCCCCGGTTCCCGGATACACCTCTAGATGGCGTAGCTGCCTCAATCGCGCATGAAGTGGCGCCGTGAAAAGAGGAAGCACGGTTCAGGTGTGAACACAGGAGAACCGCGTCTCCTCTATTTCTAGAGATCGCACACTGGGTGGAACTGGGACAAGTTTTTTTTCCAATGTTCGTGTGCTGTGGTATACGCCATCATGTGCCGGTTAAAACTCGGGTCATGAAGCCGATGACGCCAGCCTTCCACCGCCATCTTGTCTACTACTTGAACAAGCAACTCAGGCGTATCCATTGCGGTCGGTTCTCCACGGGGTGCTTTTTCCACGAACTCCGTCGTCGCACAGAGGTTTTCTCGGAGCCGTCTCCGACTGTCATTTCCTGGTGTGCGTTTCACACGGCCAGGCAGTTAATCCCCGGAGCTTGAAGGCGCGTAATCTCGGCTCGCGCTGGCGGGCTTGACACTGCCCCCCGGCTCTTGGTCTGTTTACCCGGTTCGCTCTACTGCTGCTGACCAGGCGCCCTCCTTTTCCGGTGGTTGAATCACTGTTGGCCGCTGGTGGGGCGCCCGTCGAGGCGGTTGACCATCTCGCGGATTAGCGCCACTTGCAGCGCTGGAGCACTTAAGGAGTGCTTTGCTTCGGCGGACTTGTTGACGCCCGACGATGGCGAAATACACGTGGCTTGCAATCCCGCGCGCAGTTCACTTAGCCTCCGCTAGTAGTGAGCTCGTAGGTGTCAGCTGCGCAGTCAACAAATTCGCTCTGCCTGAGTGGGATAGTTGTGCTTGCTGCTATACTCGGATAAAACCTTTTTAACCTCCTTGTATGAAAGTGAAGAGAAAATGTCAGCTCCGTCCACAGCTGTCTATGTTCCTCCCGCAGAGAGAAGTTGCATTAAGTGGTCCATCCAACAGCGCTTACTCATTTTCTTGACGTCAAGTACTTCTCGGGTGCTTCAGATAATTGACATTTCCCATACAGACACATGTTTGTGTAACTGTTTCTAGGTCAGAAATTCGAACGCCCTGGTAATATTCGTCAGGGATTCAGGCATTGACGCTCAGCCAAAACGTTATATTGCCGCGTCCATAGTTCTATCGAGATGTGCGCTAGCGACGACAAGGAAGACCACTGATCCGCTCGAGAGGTGCATCACAAGAGAGTGAAGAAGAAGACGTTCTTGGCGGCTCTCTCCTTGAGCGTCTCTCTGAGTACTACACGCCGTACTTCTCTGAATAAAGCCCCTGTGTTTTATAACCCGCGACAATATTTTAGGTAGTGAAGACGAACCTCTTACTCCTAATATTCGTAGTATTGAGATTAGCCGAGAACAAGTACTTACGGTTCTTGCGAAAACCAGCTAGCACGCCTGTCTTTCGCATTTGAAGGGTATTAATGCCGCAGTTCTGTAAACGGAGCCAACATTTATTTCGTAAGTTGTAACGAAGTATAGGAATGGACTGATCTACTTTTGTCGTGAACATAACCTCGAATTCATTCGTTCCCCTTTAAAGGGAAGCTGAAGAGGTCTCAGAATTCGATAAAACTTTGTGGTAAGCAAGATCCGTCATTATCGTAAGAATCCACCAAGTTTCACCATAAATGGTGAAAGTTGGCGGCTCCTTAGGTTGCCGGACAAGGATCGGCGTAGGCGGCACAGGGGTGGTCATCGTCTCTGCGGCAGTGGTCGTGGCCTTGGTCTTCCGAGTCTAACCGGGCAGAGGCCCGTACTCTGGAGTCAGCCCTCGTTGCCTGCGGCTAGATCGCTGGTCGAAGTTGGCGTCGATGTCTTCTTCACGACTGGCGCTGGGTTCCCCGGCTTGACGGGGGGCGCCTGGAACATGAACGATCAGCACCTCCACCAGATGTCACGGGATCATGACGTGGACGAAGACAGCAGTCGGCTCCTTCGAGGTGAAACTCTTTATTTGGCGGAACTCGTGGCCGCGAAACGGAAACTCAAATTACAGCAAGCAATGCACGCTGTACACTGATATCGCCGCACAGAGCGTCGGTCATCGATAAAACTTACAAGCGGTCAGGCGCGTCGGCTTTTATACATGTGTCATCGAAGATTCCAGCGTTATCTCTAGTGCACGTAATAGCATCGGAAGGTTCTAAGATTATCAAGATAGTTCCCAGTCGATCGGGCTCGCTTTGCGCAAGGCAGGAGTTACATTGCAATGGGGCGGTAACATGAAACTAGAAAGAAAGGAGCATGTGTGGCACTAACGACGTCGGCTGAACTTCGCTTCTCAAGCTGATACTGCTGCCACAAAGCCCCCGGGATAAAACTAACGGCATGTGACATTCTTTCAACTTTCCGCCAGAGTGGACACATAGACCTATAAGGACAGATAGGTCTATGTGTCCCTATTGGCGGAGCAGAGTCACATGATGGCGCCTGAGCCATCTCGACAAAACAAGCGCGCGAATGTCTTCGCGCAGCCGACGTTTTGTTTTGGTGAAACAAATCAGTTTTGTCTTAGACGTAATAATTTTAATTAAATTAGCCGAAAGCCAGTCCATAGCCCTAGTTTCCACTGACTAATGAAGTACTGGCATGCATAAAGTTGGTTGACTGAGCTATAATTACAGTGTCATCTGCATATTGATATAAACCAGTCGGGACCACATGAACCGGGTCATTCACAAAAATGTTGTGTAACAATGAACTAAAGACGGAGCCTTGCGGCACACCGGACTTTATTAATAAGAAATCGCTCTTGGCCTGCCCAAGTAAAACTATAGCTGGCGTTTGTCATGGAGGAAATTTTGCAGGAGCTGCAAGAATGCGCCACGAAACCCTAAAAAGAGAGCTTGGTTAACAAAATGCCATGGCTCGCGCTACCGAATGATTTACTCACGTCGAGAAGGAATGCGCACACAAACTGATTACGTTCGAAGGATAAGTCAAACACGTCAGATAAATCTTCGAGAAGCGCTTGTGTACCTTTTCCTGGAATGAACCCATACTGGGAAGAGCATAGTATAGCGTGCTTGTCCAAAAAACTAGTCATAGTAAGGAGTACATGCTTCTTTAACATCTGAGATAGACAAGACAGCACAGAAATAGAGCGTTAGTTTTCTGTTCTGTTATGTGCCGCTCCCTTAAAAAAGGAATTGCTACAGCTGTTTTCATAATCACAGGAACTGTACCAGTGGAAATAATATTGTTGTATAGCGACAGCAAAACATCTTTGATAGCATGAAAAATGGCCCGCAGGTCATTTACACGACTGCTATCATGATTTACCAGGTGATCCGTTACGCTTTGGACTGAAAATGAGCGATCTGAGTTCATCTTAAAGGGGTCGTGAAACAAAAATGAAGCTGCCCGGTTGTAATTTTTCCTGCTTCAAAAAGGATTAGACATTCCGATTCCGAAATATTTCGGCGCAATATCCAGTCTATAATTAATGACGCCCGTTTGAAATTGCAGTTTTCTAGGGCTCCTAAACGACCATGCTGCTCTACCGGCCGCCATAGGCACTAACATGTGACGCCAGTGAAACGTCATGGTAAGAGAAGTTATAAACAGAGCGTTAGCTTTCTCTTGCTCCAAAATGATATATTTATAGGAGCCTAGGAAAGAAAAAAGTAACACAGCAATTTTCACGCTCTGAGCTGTGTGTACACTGTGGAAGTCCAGCGAGTGATCTGCTTGGTTCCGCTTTTAAGTACATCCGGGCTCCATCACGTGTTGCCTTCGCTCGCTCGGCGCTGCATCCCAGTGTTTTTCTTACTGGTTGCGTTAGGTTGTGTTTTACGGCGTGTTTTGGGTGGCTTAGTCCTCGCTATGCCTACCGTGTGCCTCTTCTGACAGTGCTGCACAACTTAACAAAGTGGAAACAACGTTCGTGACGGCTTTACGGCGTCGCAATCGAGTAGGTATGATGCTACGAACCTCGCTCAACTACGGCTCAGCAAACATCGCTGCGTCGCCATGTTTTGTCGACGACAGAGACTTTTCATTGGCTGACTTAAAGTGACATCAGCTTTACAGTTGAGGGGAATGTGAGCGGGGAATCGAAATTGTGCTTTTTATAGCTATTAAATGAACCCGGACAATGAAACGAGCCGAGATATAGTATTGAATGGAGGGCCAGGATTCTGAATACACACGTAGTTGGAAATTTCCGGAAAACGCTTCACGACCCCTTTAAGCAAGAAAATGTAATGAGCAGACTCTAATGTACTATTCTGTAAAGTGCGCATCGGTGGGAGTGGCGATACATTACCCGACACTCGGGAGAATACAGTATTAAAGTCTTTAGCGAGGGTACTATCATCAACACCAAAAGAACTGTAATCACATGCATGATTACCACGCTTGTTACCCCCTTTAAGATTGTTGATCGAGGACCATGTTTTCCTGGAATCTGCCCGAGCATATTTAAATTCATCCTGTAAGTGTTCACGCTTTGCGCAGCGAATCATCGCAATCGTTCTGTTTCGCGCTTCTTTGAATTTACACCGCATTGCTTGAGAACCTTCATAACGTTTAGTTAGAGTCCAAAGAATATTTTTTTCTTTTAAAGCAGCCAAAGTTTCTGATGTCATCCATTTATTGTCTTTGTTACACTGTTTGACGACTATAGTAAGTGTGGCCGCCTTCTTAAGCTCTTGTAATACTTCAATCAGTCTCTCATATATATCAGCTGGAGTAACATTTTTTAAGAAACCTTCGCAGTCGTATTTTGATACTAGTGTGTAGAATGGTTTTGCATCACATTTAGATACTTCTTTCTTAAGGATCTCTAGAAAGCCCTGAGATTTACACCAGCAGATAAGTGGAATATGAATAATCATTGCACTTTTATGTCCGCAAAGTAGAAACAATGCGTCACAAACCTATCGCTATCAGCGTAGTAGCCGCTCAACACCTGTCGGGTGATCCGGTATTGCGAAAACGGTAATACCCTTACGGAGAAGGTGAGACTGCACCGCGGTATCTGCACCATCATGCAGTGGCTTCTTAATGACGTTCTTGCAAGTAGATGGCAACCCGCTAGCTGGTCGCTAAGTAGAGCAGCGACACCACTCAGTTATGAAAGTACCAAGCAATCGCCACTTACAGCGGAGCGTTTAAAGAGCTGTAATCTTAAGCAGCTAAACAAATTTCAAATAGTTGTTCCGGAATGAAATTATTTAAATAAGCATGCTTTGAGCAAGACAGACAGAACTTTCGTAATATAAACAGTTTTTGTATTAAAATTAAACAATGTTTGTCGCAGTTAAAAATTTTTCACCTAGACACTGTTGTGCGTAGGCCTTTACTGCTTAATTATATAGATCTATAACACCAAATTTTCAAATGTATTCAACTATCTTAACATACAATAAGGAAGTATCGTATCGGATACAATAATTCGGGAGGTATCTTGTATCTGTATCTGTAAGTGCGGCCATCTAGCATGAGGAAAAACAACTATGACGAGTATATTAGTCGTAGGGCTTCATGTGGGAGCAATTTTTATCGATGACGAGTGTATAGTCGTCGTCGGTCATTTTGGTATTGAATCTCATGACGACTGTGCTCGCCAACGGGAGGGAAATGATTAATGCACAGGGTTACAGCTAGCATGTTTCTTTTTTTTATGATATTGGTGACCAAGGACCCCTAATGTTGCATTAAATTACCTGTTTACCTTTACCTCAGAAAGTTGCAGACCATTGACAGGCCTTTGTGAGAAGGAAGTCGTCGCTTCATTTTCATTGGTGTATTTAATTTATTGCAGAGCTCGTTTTCTGTCATACTCGACCAACGAGGGGGGGGGGGGGGGGGGCTTTGGTGAAACATGCTCTAAAACAAGAAACAAGAAACACCTCTAAAAACAAGAACATCTAGACATAGCCACAACTTTTCCCTTACGCCAATATTTGCCAAAACTATGAATCCCTCACGAACAGTTTTTTTCCCGCGCACCATAAATGAATCATAAATGAATGAAATTCCCTCCCTCTTCATGTCTTACATTCAAGTAACTTTACAAAGGTGTTAGGAAACCATTTTTTCCCAAATCAAGCTAAACATGAGCCAAGCTTCAAACTTTTCTTCTCATTTTAATGTGAATGCTTTGCTGTGCTCCGTGTACTGTTATTGTTTGGAGAGAGTATATTTTTCCCATGAAACTGCGACTTCATGTGTGCATTTCTTTTCTTTTTTGTTATATTTAGTGTGTTATGTTTTAGTTCCCTGCTGCTAATTGCACGGAGTTCTTCACCAAAGTGTCATCTCGTCTATTGTGCTAAGCAAACCTTTCGTCTTTTGCAATACGGCTATAAGTTGCATCATTTTCATGTACTGTCTACATGTTCTCTTTTTTTTTTCTTGCATTGTGTTTACCTTGTGATTATTCGGTCATTGTATTGCCCCTCCTGCATGGGCCTGCATATTGGCCGGCAGTATAAATAAATAAATAAATAAATAAAAATGTCATGTCAAAAGGCCTTTAAGATGAGCAAAAGCGTTCCAGAATTAGCGGTTCCAGTTTCTAAGTGCAGTGATGATGTCACGAATTTTGCGTGCCGCGGGAGACTACGCAATAAACACCCTACACCTCGCCCCAGCCACTGGATTTACTAGCCGGCTTAAACGCAGAGTTGCCAGATGCTATCGAACCAACAAGCAAATAATCATCACAAAAGAAGCAAAAAAAGGCAGTGCGACATTCTCGAAGAAGCCCAAAAGAAATGGAAATTTAATTAATTTTCACATTCTTGAAAATACTTTTAATTATAATGACAAATGTCACTGAGATATACAAAGGGGAGTTGAAACAATTACTGCCATTATTTTGTACCGTGAAAATATGCTTAACTATGAATGAAAGCCCAAATTTACTTTTTTACATTGTCTTCTGGGTATTCTACATTAGGTTGAATGCATGTTTGCCAGTGCATGATTAATGTTACTGGTCGATTCCCGCAATGTGTATTAAACTTCAACACTGAACTTCTCAATGTCATCGACAAACGCGCTATTGACGAACGTGATGATCATTAAAATGACTATATTTGCTGGAAAAACCCAAATAGGCCCCCCCTCCTCCAACCCCCCCCTCCCCCCCAAAAAAAGCACGACAAGCAACTGGAAAATTCTTCTACATGCGATCGGCGAAAAAAGAAGCCCGAAGCCCGAAACCCGAACTGGCAATTCTGCTTAAACGTGATAGCGAGCGTATCCAGTCTCTCTTCGTTCTGAGTGTACAACTACCGCCGCCTGTTGGTTTCTTAGAACACTGATACGACAGCGCCCCGGCCTCAGAGATTGCTGCGCTAGTGCAATATCCAGAGTTTTTCACCCGCGTTAGCCTCGGAACTCCGTTCCGAAACACGCACATGGACGAAAATTTGCGGCTAAATGCAATTTGACTCGCAACCTGCGATCTACTACAAAAAACACAACACATCGCCATGATCGCGGCAGTCTTCGCTTTCATTGCAAAATTTTCTGCGGCAATAATTTGGAGAATTGCTTTCAAGAAAGGTTGAACAGCTCTACGGTCGCAGTACAATCAGCGAAATTCTCGATTCATTGTTGCGACATCGCTTGAATGCTTGTGCGTCGGAATACCCAAATATGACATTTATTAGCTTGTTCTTTCGCCTGCAGAATGCGCGAAAGTCAGCAGACATCCACTGTTTCGGTCAGTGGCAGGGTTGCCGCTGGAGGCTACTTTGGTGCCAAAGTGGCTACTTTTGGACCCCGTTGGCGACAAAAATTTCCAGTTGGCGCCATGACTCTTTTTTAAACTTGTGGTTTTACTGATTCAAAATGGTTTCATTTATTCATCAATAGTAAAGACTCTGTCGATAATACCACTTCTGTTCTATTTGGCTAGAAATTTGGCGACAATATCTAATGACATGCATACTTTGGCTACTTTTGGCGTGAGTTCTGGCACCTTTTCATGTCCACCCAACCGCAACCCTGGTTAGTGGCGTGTTCGGAATTTGATACATAGAGCCCACGGGGAGTGGTAAAATTGTACATGTGGTACACTTGTGCGCGGAGAGGTGGCGGTGACACTGTAAAACAAACGCTGCTCGCGCCTCTCTGCGACACTCACGTCTCTGCGGCAGTCGCCAGATAGCGATGCGGTATCTTTGCCCGCGCAGAAACGCTCTAAGGAGTTTCTCTTTGAATGAACGGAAATATTCGCGATTGCTTTCGACGTGATCAACAGTATTTTACAGGAAAGTTGTGTGCCCGCACGCAATGAACCCTGCGTGCGACAGCGCCCGCACCTTTCGAGCTTGAAATCACAGCTGGCGCTCGAAAGAAATGATATATTCTCGAAACGTGCGTGAGCTGTTGCGCACAATGGTTTGTTTCCGAGATTGCATACACGGCAACGAATTATTTGGAACGCGTGAGAACGCAGTCACGAGCGAAACGTGGCGAAAACGGACCTGCCAAGTGAGTGTATTTGAGCAGCCAGTCAGGCAGAAGAAAAAACAGAAATTTACCAGTGAAATCAAACTGCACTCATCCATTGTTAGCTGCTGCAAACCTACAGTGTCAAACGCTTGGCAGCGCTGGCGTCTATCGAAGCCGGGGTGCTATACTGGGCATGATGATGATGATGATTAATGAACTTTATTTTAGAGCTGTACGAATAGAGAAATTTCATCTCGAATCAAATTCGAACTGAATAGTGCCGAATAGTGGTCCAAAACGTCGAATATCGAATCCAATATCGAATACGAAATGTTTTATTGAAAATTGAAAGGAAGAACAAAGAAATGAAGTCTGCTCGTATCCTCCAGCACATAACGCAGTAAGTGAATGCTGCCGAAGGACTACAAATTGTACTAACGGTAATGTTGTGATTCATAGTCATGAGTGCTCCGAGCGCAAAAATCTTCGGGCACCCATTCACAGTAACGTTTTAAATGCGCGCCGGAACGATGGGAGTCTGAAGGAGGGGTGCGGTCCGGCAGTGGCGACTGCACAGCGTGAACAAATTTTCACATGTGAAGCCAATCATTGAATGTTTCGTGCGCCAAAGTCGGGACGCTTTACGGCGCTTGCGGCATACGCGACCGAACTACGCAAGAAGACCGCGCCTTCGTTTCGGAAGCGAAGTTGCGAAGGGCTTGGGATTTTTCGCATGTGTCTTTCTTGACGTGAGGAAATGACAATCGTCTTTAAAATACACATGCGTGCGCTTTTGTACCAGGATATCGCTGAAAGTTTTAACGAAATGCCTACTGTATGCACAAAGTTAGTTTAACCAGCCCACACTAACAAAGTTGCATCATTGGCCTTTTTCGTGTTTTAGATATTCGTCGGGTCCAATTATTCGAAACTTCGAATACTAGCTATTCGTAAGTCGAATCGAATTATTCGATTAGTTATTATTCGATTCGAATTCGAAATTTGAAAATTCGCACACCCCTAATTTATTTTGGTACAGAGAAGACGTAGGGGAGATCCCGCGCCAACCGGCTAGTGCCACGTATAGGACTGTTAACCGAACTTGACGGCCCGATCACGGACACTCTGGACGGCCAAGGTTTTGTCAAATCCCGCCATGTTGTCAGATTCCGCCCTTGGCCAAATCTCATTGGCCCGGAGGGCTGCTAGAGCCCCTCCAATTGGCTTAGAATGTCGCCATTAAGAAATTTGAAGAGATGGCGGATTTCGACAGTATCTAGGCTAACGCCCCGGTCGAGGCTACGCGTCAGAGCGATCGAGTTAACCGTGCTGAAGGCTTTACTTCACTTTTACCGATTAGGAGCTACGTATTACCAAGTAGACTGTGTCAAAATCTGTGGCGTCATGGTGACTGGTGCGGGAATTTCAAGGTGGCGTACGCCACGCACATTTTCTCTTTGTGTGTTTTCTCGCTTACCAAATGTCTTGTCGCAGGAAGCTCGGTGATTTTGCTTATTAAAACTTGTTGTTGGGCTAGTTGGTAACTCGTCGTATTGAAAGTAAAAGCGCAACTTGGAAAACCCTCGAAACACTCACACATTCACACACGCTTTGACTCAGGATACACACCGAGCGCTGTTTGTGGTATGTGTATCCTGAGTGAAAGCGGCGAGTGTGAATGTGTGTGTTTCGAGGGTTTTCCAAGTTGCGCTAAATTTTACTTTCAATATGACGGTGATTTTGGTGTTGTGAAATAGTAATTCACTTATATGAGATAAAATCGTTTGTTCTTCAGTGCCTTTAAGCAACAGCTGTATATATTTCAGAGCTATCGTCGGACAGCTTGCCTCGGGTCTGGTGAGTACGTCTGCACCTACGGTAAATAGGTGGTGGACGGACGCATTAAACGATACTCCTATTTGTTAATGCCTGGCAGGCCGATACGATAGCAGTCCATCACTAAGACAAATGATAGCTCTGGAATGTGACCCTTACGAGACGAAGAAGTTCTGTGTAAAACTGCCGGGATAATTGAAATAAAAAAAAATGTGACCAGTAACGTGACAGCTCAAGTTACCGAAAAACTTTAGCGGAAGTAAGTTACTCGTTACAGTTACGAAATGGTGACGAGTACTTTCCACATTCCCGAAAAAGTAGCGTAGCGCCTTACCGGTAACGGCGTTACTTGTAACGTGTTGCCGGAAACACTTCAGATGAATACACGCGTCATTTTACCAAGTGGTAAACGGTGTTGAAGGGGCATCGGAACTGCAGTCATTCGCTGCATTTCGCTTAATTGCGTGAAATAAGCTCACTCCGCTATGGCGTGATGAAATCCTACCCGCGGAAAGTTTTAAAGAGCCAGAACCACGAAACGAGGATTGCTCTTTCATAGCCGACGGCCACGACTGGCGCTGATCACCGATCGTTGACAGCCGCCGAACGTATAGACGACTGGCCCCATCTGTGGAGTGATCACAGAAACTGAGGTTAGACAAGAGCGAGGGTATTGTTAGGGAGAAAGTAGGTGGCGCTACTTTTTGCAGTCTTCAAGGGAGCACGGCTCAACACCGCATGCGCAAAGGGAATAACATTTTAAGCACAGAAAGCAAATGGAGGGGCATAAACCAAGAGGTCTTTCTTGTGGCAGAGGGCGGGAATGGTTGAAATAGTCAGTTGTTGGGGAAGTTGGTTTAATGCCTTGCAAAGGGGAGCGCACAGTCTCGAACGGTCCATAATATAGCAGACAAATCACCAAAAGATCAAAGAGAGCAACCAGTGGCGCAGCCATAAGTATATATTTTTTTTCGGTGGAGGGGGAAGGGTTCGACCAACCTTTACATGTATGCTCATGCATACATATAACATTGGTTTGCATGTGTGCACGTATACATACGCATGCAAAATACCGGCATGAAAAATATGAGCATGCAGCCAGGGATATGAGGTTTCAACCCTCCACCCTGGCTGCATGTGTATATCGATGACGTGTTTGAAGACCCCGACGCATTCGCCGCCCACCGCCGCGATCCGTCACATGATACGCGTAAAAACGCACAACACGGATGGCGTTTAAAACGTAACACGATAGTCCAACCGTACGGAAACAGCAAAACCACTTAATCGCGGACTGTTTCCCAGATAAAGACTGTTTTGCTAGCAGACGTCTAATTTTTTGGCTTGATCAAGCTTGTAGCTTTCTTGTCTAAGCCGCATTCAAGCCTTAGACGTCTACAAGTTGGCTGATAGCTCAGCTAATGCTCCCTCCATTTGGGGCTATTAGGCGTCTTGGCAAGCTGTGTTTGTAGACGGTGTGTAGACGTCTACTGCTTTAGCAAGTGCTGCCTTATATTGAAAATTAAGGCGCAAACTAAGACATGGGCAAGGAAAGGGAATAACATTAGTGCTTACAATCAAGTGAAAGCTTTATTATGTAAAAAAATTGCCCATATTAAACCAGGGCGCGTGTATTTGCCACACAGGTGCACTGTTCCTAAGTGCAAACGCAGGCGAATGCCGCATACTGCATCTTTTATATGTCCCCTTTCGTTGGGTGACACCTCTTTGCCTGGAATGTTTAATAACTAGTGACTGATAAAGTTGAATACCTTCATCAAGGAAGGCTTAATAGTATGATCACAATAGGCAACAGAAAAGGTTTATGGCTCTTGAGAAAGATATTCCCTTATCCAAAGAGTGATTTTGCGATGGATGCGGATAACGGTAACAGGAAATACATGCTTTAACTCCCAAAAGTCTGTCGAAATATTATTTTATTTAAAATGAACTCACTACATCTAAGTTCCAGCTGCAGAGCTCGATTGTCATGCCACTCTTGTCTTTTCCTCACTTGAAGCTCCATCTTCTGCTGAATTTCTATATTGTTTAAATTACATATTATCAATAACTAAGACTTTTTAGCTGAATTCTAAATCATCTTGAAAGTATATTCCTGCAGGGTGTAGATCCTGCATGATAAGCTTCATTTAGCAGTGTCAAGAGGTGGAGGTTGTTCTGGATTGAAAAAGCACCAAACTACATGAGTGCAGTGGGCACAATTATACGTTCCTTTTAGATTTTTAACCTCCAGACTCTTTCAGCTACCTGGAGCTTAAATATGCCATTGCAATTAGGGAGTACGTCCCTGAAAACACACATAATAAATGTAAACAGTTAACATAAACCACAGAAGACAAAAATGTGAGGAACTAGAAAATTTTAAACTGAATGTTCTCCTTGGAGCACTCAAAATGAGCAACATCAGCATAGCGTGTTTTCATCCGTTAGTTTCAAGTGCTATTAACACAAAATATTACTCCAAATCCATTGTTTTTTTCCTTGTTAAGGCTTATAAACTACATGCAGAAGCTTAATGTATAGTATTTATAACTCATTCCTTTGCAAACACTGCACAGCTCGATTTTTGAAGCGATTTTTGAAGCGACCTTGAGGTGCACAAAACTTTTTTTAGGCCTTTTCTCACGCGTACGAAACCCCAACGGATCTCCCAATGAGCGACGGCCATCTTAGCATCTCATTACAGAGGACCCTTCAAGCTGTCTGCTTCCTACTTTCCTACATTGTTTGGTTATTAATTATTGTTAGTATTATTTGCTTCAGCGTATGCTTTAATAAGCAACTGTGTGCAATACCTCCTTGCAACAGCTACGAAGAGCGCGTATGACTTTGCAGGTGTTCATTAAGCTTGGGATGTGAATCGTCGCAGTCTGGCACTTCCTCAACCGCTATTTCCCGTAGCATTCTGCCCTTTGGGAGCCATATAGGATGTTTATGTGTCTACCTTACATATTTTCCTGTTGACCTCGTCGGCTTTACGCACAGATCAAATAGAGAGGTGAACGAGTTCTTTCGCGCATCAAGCAGTGACAGCACTAGTATTTACGATGAACAATATCAATCGCCACTTGCATTTCACTGAGCTTGCTGCGGTTTTAGTCACCAGATGCTACTCTGTGAACTGTAAGAAAAAGTGACCGAGGATCATAGGTCGGCAAAAAAATGTGGAGCTCACTCAGACTCACTCATGAAATATATTTTGCCTTTGGGACTCACTCGGACTCGGGCTCACTGAAGTTCTCCTCAAACGGACTCATTCACACTCAGACTCACGAAAAGTTTTCTCAACCGGACTCACTCGGACACAAACTCACCAAAATATTACACACCCGGACTCACTCAGACTCACGGCTCGATGTGAGTCTGAGCGAGTCTCAGTGAGTCTGAGCAAGTCGATTCATGAGTGAGTTGGCCGACCTATGTCGAGGATAAGCACGCTGGGTTTACTACAACTTATACACACAGCGGCAGGCGATTGTACTGCTGCCAAATTATGCCATAAGTTACTGTTTAAACGCTGAAAGTACAGTTGGCCATATAGTGCCTTGCGATTGTGAAAATTCGGGGCATGGCATCAAGCTATGGCTATGGTGAAATGATGCTAGAGGTATGGGCTGAATTTGCAGTGCTCATCAGTAGGATGTGCCGAGCGCAGTCTAGAATATTCTGTGGGAGAACAGCTTCCATAAGGCGAAAGATAGCAGCGCGCTTTTATGAAAGGCCCTTTTCGCCAGGAGACTACTGTGAGATTTTGTGTGCCTCTAAAACCCCACAGCACAACAGCTTTTCTAAATTGCGCCGTGTTGCGAAATAAGGCAACATTACGCTTTAAATTCAGAAACTATTCACTTCCGTAAGTATGGCTAACAATGGCAAAACAAGACGCGATTGCCTAACACCGTCCTATTTGACACTACACGTACTCCGGCTATCCGACATTAGGGCTAATACTAAACGTGAGTTCAGTATTAATGTGAGATATTAAAATGCGATGAACGTAATAACTGTTTAAAATATCCTTATGTACTTGCCTTATTGCTGCGTGTTTTTTTTTTTTTGAGTAAATGTGGAGACACTTTCATCCAAGACACTTTCATCCAAGCAAAATAAACATGAAATACGTCAAGAAAGTCTTGGTGGACCCCGGCATAAAACACTTTCGTGTTAAAAAATTAAGGCACCTTCGCACTAGTGGTGCCAAGCCTGAAAAGAAGTGCGAAGCCTTTTTTGTTTTCCTTCTTTTTTCTCTTATCCAGTTTTTCCTGTGTTTTTCCTCTTTATTTCTATTTATTTCTGTCTTTCATCTTATTTGCCCCTTTCTTTTTCTCTGTTTATGTTTCTCGCTTGCTTCTTCTTTTTTTTTTTCTATTTTTATGCGTGCTCACGTTATGACAAGCAACGATAGCATACGACAGCTTGGGCCCCTAAAGTGATCCGCACTAAATATCATCACTGAAGCGCCCGTAAAACAAGAGGAAGAAGACTTTTCTTTGGCGTGAGCGCGCGCTCAATATGTTACAGATGGCTATGCTATATGTGTGGTTTTTCCTGCGTTACGCCAAGCGACGACCACAACATACGACAGCCCGGCCCCGTAAAGTGCTCCGCACTTAAAAGAAGACGGCTTTCGCCTTCTAGTCGTCGTTGGCAGATGTATTAGGGACCCTCTGACTGTTTATGTTCGGTATCTATCTCTTATAATTCCAGATTTAGTAAGTCTCATCATAACAATACGAAGCTAAACCAACCTCAACGGTGAGGTGGCGCGAAATTTTAAAGCTACACCTTGTCAGCCCGATCGGACACGCCACTCCCATAGGTACGAAGACAGCAACGAAAACAGGCAATATACACGAAGAATCCAGTGCACCAATGACACGCGCTGTTTAGAGGATCGATTTTTGAAAGAAAATGCAGTTTGAGAAATCGCAAAATGCCTGGAAACAGCCACGACGGTCGGCTGTCCAGGGACGCTTTCACTCAAACGTAGAACATACGATTCGCTGAGCGATAGACTTCATAGAAACCTGACGGCGGCGGCGACGGCTACAATTCGCCTGGAGTGTCTTTATAATAGAACAAGAAATTAAAAACTAAGATAAGGACACGGGCAAGGCAAAGCTTGCGCTGTTTGCTGTTTCGTCTGCGCCTTGACGCTTGATTTATTTTAAATCAATGGACATAAAAAACTCCCCATCTCCCGCTAAAGGGAACCATGTGTGGATGCGAAGCAGCGGGGGAGATAATTAGCTTGAGCGGGAGGAACGTCGCCGCTCTCATTTCACGGCAGCCGTCCGGGCGCTCATCGCGGCATTGCACAGGAGAGAGAATTAGGCGCGCGCGCTCCGTCATTTTTATACCGACGTATACCGTGGCACCCCCCCAGCGGAGTATGCAGCGGTCACACCACCTGTCGTGCGCGCCGCTCCGTAGAGGATTCCTAGAGGAGGGGACGGGGGGGGGACCGTAGGAGAGGAGAGAGAGGGGACGAGCATGCACTGTGGGGGTGTGGGACGCGGGGTAGAGTCCTCTACTCTACTCCGTAGAGTAGAGGATTCCTAGAGGAGAGAGGGGGGAGAGGACGCGCATGCGCTGTGGGGATGTGGGACGCCGAAGCCGCTCCGTAGAGTAGAGGATACCTAGAGGAGAGAGGGGGAGAGGAAGCGCATGCGCTGTGGGACGCCGGAGCCGCTCCGTTGAGTGGATGATTCCTAGAGTAGAAAAAGGCGGTGAGCGTAGCACAGGATAGGGGGGAGGGGACGCGCATGCGCTGTGGGACGCGGGGGCCGCTCCGTAGAGTAGAGGATTCCTAGAGGAGAGAAAGGGCGTGAGCGTAGGAGAGAGAGGGGGAGGGGACGTGCATGCGCTGTGGTGGTGTGGGACGGACTAAGCCCCCTCCAAACACATGCAAGCAAGATGAAGGAATGGGGTCAACCTGGGCGACAGACACCACATGCCTAGCCATTGCTAAGCAGCCTCTCTGTGCTCTCGGTCATGACTCTCATGACCGTGATAGGGCTGACGGCCTTCGTATTACTACGGTGTTTTGGTTCACCTAATGGGTGCTTCCCTACTTCATGAAAGTGGCCGGACGCGGGACGCGGGACGGGGGGACGGGGGAGGGACGGACAGAGCCCCGAGCATAAGATGCTTCGCATCTAAAAGGGGTTGGTTCGAATCTGCACGGCTCTGCTCTCGCACAGTAGCTGCCTTGACGTAGTAGCGCATCGGAACAAGCGCAATACCATAGGAATGCACATAAAGCCACACTCACACATTTAGCCCCATTTCTCCCGCATCCACCGTGGTAACTTACGTAAGGGTAGGGTGTCGCGCTTAGAAGCACGTAGCACGTAAGGTGTCGCTGTTCAATCCGGGCCGCGGCGGTAACATTTCGATGGAGGCGAAATTCCAGAGGCCCGTGTACTGTGCGATGTCAGTGAACGTTAAAGAACAAATACCAGATGGCCGAAATTTCCGCAGCCCTCCACTACGGCGCCTCTCATAATCATATCGTGGTTTTGGGACGTAAAATTCCTGATTTCATTATTATAAGGGTGTCGCCCTGCTATTGTCCAGGGCGCGGGTTTAATTGATTCCTGGCCACAGCGGCCGCGATGGGGGCCAAATGTGAAGAACACCCGTGTGCTCAGATTTAGGTGCGCGTTTTGTCGAAATTTTAACTGGAGTGCCCCACTAAGGCGCGCCTTTTAATCATATGATGGATTCGGTACGCTACACTTCAGGAATTATTAGTCCCAGTTCTTCAATACTACAAAGATTCGCCTCAACAGAAAAATTTTCAAGAAACAAATATTCACACAAACGAAATCGCCACACAGAACGTAAAAGTTGTCGCAGTCGATCAAGTCACTTGAGAATGGCCTCTTAGGCGGCGCCCTCTATTCATTCCGTGCCTTTCCTTCCGTAGTCGCTGTGCGAGAGGGGTGGCTGTGCAAACAAGTGTCCGCACGTGGACCACCGGTTCGAACCGGTCACCGCACTTGGGAACAACGGCGGGCCCGTCCTGTTCGGTTAATAGGAGAAGCGTGGCCTAGATCGTGTGTGTCCATAACGCGCGGTTTTCCAAGAAGGGCGCGCACGTATGCTTCGAGCCGCATCGAGGACACGACGACCGTTTCGTCGCTGTGCCGCTCGAGTCACGCGACCATCCAGCGGTGAAGGGTTGCACGTGGTCGAATTTATACGGCCCGAAGACGATCGATCGCCGGTGGCGAAGTGCGCAGGACCTCTCGACAAGAGCACCGTGGCCCCGAGATAGTCCGGAGTCGAGACACCGTATAGTTCCTTAGTAGCGCCAAATGTTGCCACAACGTTGAAGCAACTTTCTCAATGTTGCGGCAACGTTGTGTCAACATTTGGTGCTACTAGGGAACTAGACACCGCACGCAATCCGCTTTTTACATTTTCCTGGTCTGTTTTGTGCCGTTTTAGTATGGTTTTGGTACAGGCGCCGAGGCCATAGTTTCCTATAAGTACACTAGAGGAAACTCTGGCGTTACTGCCCACGGGAGCTGCAACGCATAGCACTTCAGCCAGCGTGGGAATCATGGGTAGTACACAAATCTAAGCTTCGTTCTTTCAGCTCCGTTTGGCTCCATGTGGCCCGCATCCGCTTTGTCCCAAGACGAAGTTCAGCAAATTTTCAGCAGTTCCGCTTCGCCACCTCGGCCTTTTTAGGCTCATCAATTCAAATCGACTCACGAAGTTCACAATGGTCCATTCTTTTATCCGAAACAAACGTCAAAGCACAACAATCAGCAAAGCCAGAAGTACGTTCGAAGCCGCAAGCACGATGATCAGGCAAATCCGTGTACTTCCCATCATTCACATGGTGGCCAAAGAATCACAGTGCCAGAGTTCCCTCTAGTAAATATTGTAGGAAACTCAGTGGCCGAAACGACTGGCAGCGCCAGAACGAAGGCCTCCCAGATTAAGGTGCGTTTCACGACTCTTCCGCTAAGGGAGAGCGCATGCGCCGTGGCTTTGTGAAAACGCCGATCGTTGTAGCGAGACAACTTTGCTTGGCAGTGAAGCGAACGCTACAGAGCCGAATCACGCAAATACTACCGCGAATGAATGTTGGCCCACAACAGCGTCCGTGTTTTTCAGGTGAGAAATTAAAAAAAATCTGGCAGATCCCAAGTACCATGGGAATCGATGTTATGCGAAGCATGCGGAGGAAAGGTGACTGGGTTGTAATTTTTTTTATTGAGCGAAACGTTACGAAAAAATTGGCAGATCCCAAGAACCTCGGGAATCGATGTTATGCGAAGCATGCGGAGGAAAGGTGACTGGGTTGTAATTTTTTTATTGAGCGAAACGTTACGAAATGACGTTAAAGATATGTACAAATGTTGTACGCACAGATAAATGTTGAACAGTCGCACATGTTTCATATAACCAATTGTTTACAGTTGCGTAACGATGGGTATTACCCACACTAAAAGCGCTTTTAAATTACTAATGTCTGTCCTCGCCGTTCCTGGGTAGACATAAATTGTCAAACACCTGTGGCGCATACCCGCATACCGCGGCCAGTGGTATACGGGTTTGTGCCACACGTGTCCACAGGAAAGGGTTTGACGACGTATACGACAGGATTTTCACGTTACTCATGTCATGACCAGCCAGACATATTCGTCAATACCTCTTACCCTCCCATACAAATTTTGGTATACCCCAAGTTAAGGAGGCGATCACGAGAGCACCCGGACGTAGGCGGCTGGATAGATAGATAGATAGATAGATAGATAGATAGATAGATAGATAGATAGATAGATAGATAGATAGATAGATAGATAGATAGATAGATAGATAGATAGATAGATAGATAGATAGATAGATAGATAGATAGATAGATAGATAGATAGATAGATAGATAGATAGATAGATAGATAGAAACGCAAAGTGCTTACAGTACGCAAAGAAATGCTTCGCATTTAAAAATTATTTCAGGGTGTGCTGAGAGGATGATCTCCTGAGCTCCGCATTAGAACTGTGGGCCGTCCAGTGAGCTGAGGAAGCCGCCCGAGCCTAAGGGTTCGCGCCGGATACCTTGGCCGCGGCTGAGGCCCGTCCGGCATCAACTTCGCCAGACTTTATCAATAAAGTTGTTTAATTCATTTATTGATTCATTCATTCTTGTAAAGAAAACACAGCGCTAGAAAACAGACGAGGACTAAGGAAGACACGACACAGGCGCTCATTCATTGATCTGTTATGAAAACCTTTTTGAGAAAGGAAGCAACACACACCAGTCAGATATTTGCATGTATGTATTGTTTCAAGTGCGGAGCACTTTATGGGCCCGGGCCGTCGTGTGCGGTCGTATGCTGTGATCGTATACTGTCGTTGTCGCTTGGCGTAACGTGGCAAAACCACGTACAGCATAGCCATCTGTAGCATATTGAGCACGCGCTCGCGCCAAGCAGAAGTCTTTTTCCTCTTGTTCTTCGAGCTTCTTGCTGTTGATATTGCGTGCGGAGCACTTCAGGGGCCCGGGCTGTCGTATGCTGTTGTCGCTTCTCGCAATGCAGGCAAAACCACGTATAAAAATAGAAAAAAAAGGGGGAAGCAAGGGAGAAATGGAAAGAGAGATACAGGAAAGAGAAAAAAAGGGAAGAAATATAGAAATAAATGCAAATGAAGAGAGAGAACAAAACAGAAAAAAACTAGAAAAAGGGAAAAAAACTTGGACCATCTCCCCGAAGGGAACCCTGATGGGATGCGAAGCAGCAGCGGTGCGCACGGCGTTGACCCGGTTGAAACGGGCGTCATCGCAGATAAACGAGCCGAAAGAGTGTTTCCACTCGACGTGCGGTCGAGCGTTGCGGGCGGTGGAGAGGGTGAAGCGAGAGAGAAGTGACACGTTCAGAGGTGTTGCGAGCGGGCGGAGCAGCCGGCAGCTGCGGGCGCCGCCGCGAGCATGCTGCGGGTGAGGGAGAGAGTGACGTCATCGCGCACCTGCGAGCGAAGCGTGCGAGGGGAGCGTCTTGTCAACGCGCAGCTGTGGCGTGACCTACTTGGCAACGCTCCAACACCTACGGCGAGGGGAACGCGTTGCGGCGCATCCGTACGGACTTACGTAACGTACGGCGTTACACACGTGAGTCAAATAGCTGCTTCGCTTCTAAAAGAAAGAAAGAGAGCAGGAAAGAAAGAGAAACAATAAAGACTGCCCAGCTCCGCACTTCCTTCAGGCTTGGCACCACTAGTGCGAAGCTGCCTTAATTTTTTACTTTATACATTTGCCATTTCACGTTTTTGCACGCGTGCAAATGTCGCGCCCTTTACGTTCAGCTCCAACGTTAAATGGCGTTTGCGTCTTCACGTGAGCGTCCGTCGCTTTCTGGGTCTTTCGTCGGCTCAGCTGAGAAAGATGCGACGAACTATACTCATAAATGGTCGTCTAAGCAGACAAATCAAACGCTATGTAACGCTTATGTCGCGGAGCGATCACTTTGCACGGGGTTACGAAATGAGCGCCAAAACGGACTACTTTGCGTAGGAGTACATGCGCAGAAGCTTCGCCCCCGTTGCTTTCCCTTCATTGCCAAGAAAAGTTGTCCGCGAGTATAGTCATGTGTCTATACAATCATAAGCTTGCGCAGGGTTCCCCTTCAGGGGGGGGCGAAGGTTAGTCGCAGCGCCCCTCCCTATTCAGTCAATCTATGGGGCATTGCGCCCCCCCCTCTTAGGTGACTAGGGGGGGGGGGCGGTCGCCCCCCCTCCCCTGCCCCCCCTCGTGCGCACGCCTATGTATACAATATAGGTCAACAAACTCGCTCATGAGTCGATTCGCCCAGACTAAGATCAGGCTGTGAGTCTGAGTCTGAGTGTGAGTGTGGGTGTGGGTGAGTAATATTTTGGTGAGTCTGAGTCCGAGTGAGCGTGGTTGAAAACAAAATTTTAGTGAGTCTGAGTAGGAATGAGTCCGGTTGAGGAAAATATTGGTGAGTTTGAGTCCGAGTGAGCCCTAAGCACAACAGATATTTCTTCAGTGAGTCTGTGTGAGTTCCACCTTTTGTTGCCGACCTATGGTTTTATTTACTCATATTCAGAATTACTGTCAGCCTTATATCGGTTTACGTTTATTCTCAAGTATATTCAAATATATCTCAACGGACTGGCGTTCACGCGCCACCTCAATATTTATTGATCAGAGACGCGAGAAGGAGGGGGGGGGGGGCGCCATGATTTTGCCCCCGCAAACTCTTCCGCGGGAAAATATTTTGTGTAAGCCGCGTATTTCATAAAAAAATGTCTTGACTGGATTGAGACCACTCATAACTCGTATTCGACGGTACAAGTTCAAAAGGCGTATCGTAGAGCACCGATTATGAGAGATATTGCCGCTAAGGAGTATTGACACCATGATCGAAAAAAGCTAAATTGCGCTAACGGACTCATGAGTCCACTCACTCAGGCTCACTCATGCTCGCGTCAAGTCGAGAGTCTGAGTAAGTTCGACTAAGTAATATGTCGGTGAGTTTGAGTCCGAGTGAGTACGGTTGAGGACACTTTTGGTGAGTCTGAGTCCGAGTGAACCCTCAGAACAAAATATATATATTGAGCGAGTCTCAATGAGCTCCATATATATATATATTTTGCTGATGTACGCTGTACAGCTAAAATTACAGGCAAGGTATAGCCAGAACAAAATGAGCACCTTTGTTTCACGGCTCAGCGCCTCCTCTATCTCCGCCGGCTTACTGCGCTTTTACTTATAGTCAAAATTTATGTAATTCACTTTTCATCCGCTGAGTAATAAAAAATTACACCATCTCCCGCTAAAGGGAGCCATGTGTAGATGCGAAGCAGCGGGCGCTAACGCTTACACTGGCGGCGGCGTTGACGCTGGCGCTCATCGCAGCGTTGCGCAGGAGAGAAACCTGGGGAGGCGCAAAGCACGCAGTGATGGACCGGTGTTTCCTACTGGAACATGCCAATCGCTGCTAATGGGCAATGAGAGACAGAAGACTCCGACTGGACACAGAGACCCGCAGTCCGCTTTTAGTTAACGCGCACGCTGCGAATTTTTATTGTTCAACAACGCACAAGAGAAATCTCCCACCGGCACCACTTTGCAGGTCAAGATCCAGATCCATATATACGGGGTGGCCAGTGAACGGTTGTGCAGCGCGAGCAGTCGGTTTTTTCAACCAAGAAACTCGCTAGCAGACTCTGCGTGCGCCGGCGTCGCGAGGCGAGAGGGGGGGGGGTGAGCGTAGGAGAGGAGAGAGAGGGGGGACGCGCATGCGCAGTGGGAGTGTGGACGCCGTGAGGAGGGATGCCTACAGGAGAGAAGGGGGGGAGCGTAGTAGGGGAGAGAGGAGGGGATGCGCATACGCAGTGAGGGTGTGGTCGCCGCGGGAAGGGATGCCTAGAGGAGAGAGAGGGGGGAGAGGAGGTATTTATTTTTATTTTTTTAATGGGTTGGCGCATGCGCAGTGGGGGGTGTGGATGGACGGACGGACGGACGCCGAACGGACACCGGACGGACGTGAGCATGAGACATTGAAGGCGTACGCCTTAATATAGTTATCTTGCTGATCATCAAGTACACCAAGAGCGCGTTTGTCCTTCACTAATAGCGCCTTTGTCGATGACTTTGAGTTGGTGAGTGTTCGAGTCGAACATACATTGGGGGGAGAGAGAGAGAAAAAAAAACTTTTTATTTTCCTTGAGGATGTCGGGTGGGGCTCTCAGTCCAGAGCTCCAACAGCAGCTGCCGCGTCCCGTGCCCGACGGACCAGCGCCCGCTGGCCACTCGGGCTTTCGTGACGCAGCATGGCCTCCCAGTCTTGCAGGGTTGGAATAGGGGAGGAGATGGGAGAACGCCTGGCAGGTGGACGCTGACATTCCAGCGTTACATGACTCAACAAGTAATGTTAATCAAAGTCTAGCAAATGTGCATTCAACCGGATGGGCCTGGAGACAAGGGCCTGGAGACAATGTTAAAAAGTAAATACGTGCCTTCGTTGATAGTTGCGCATATTTCCGCTGTACAAAATAACTACAGTGATTTTCTCAGCTCCCCTTCGTACTTAAGTCACATTTTTTTGCCATAATTAAAAATATTTTCATATTTTCAACAATGAGACAATTCGTTGAATTTCCGCTTCTTTTGGGCTTCTTCGCGAAAAGTGGCGCCTTTTTTTTTTGGGGGGGGGGGGGGGGGCTTCTTTTGCGATGATTATCTGCTTGTTAGCTCGATAGCATCTGGCAACTCTGCCCCTGATATGTTGCATTCCAAAGGCTGTTCAGAAATCCGAGGACCACACAGGCTGTTGTGAGAAGAACGTTGTTGCGTCATCTTAATTTTTTTTAAATTCACTGCGAAGCTTCTTTTTGTTTTGTTTTTTTTCTTTTTTGGAATCTACCAATGGGGAAGGGGCTCTGGTGAAACTTGGCTCCTCCTAATTAAGAACCAAGCGCGCGTCTATGTTGTGACGGCCAACATTGGTGACGGCTACTGGCTTAAGCGCGCATATATTCGCAGATCATGTCTTTGGTCCCTAGGCCATCAAAATATTCAGGAGTGCCCTTGCACCACTACGTAGATAACGAGCAGCATTTGGGTGGAGTCACCACAGCGCGTGAATGTTCGGAACGTTTTAATAGTTTCAACAATAATAATATTAATTGGGGGGTTTTACGCCCTGAAACCACGATGTGATTATGAGACACACCGTTAACGGAGGGCTCTGGAAATTTCGACCACCTGGGGTTCCTTAACCTGCACCTAAATCTAAATACGTGGGCCGCTAGCCTCATGCCTCCATCTAAATGCGACCGCCGCGGCCTGCATTGAACCTGCGACCTCCGAGTCCCAGCTCCGTAACCACTGTAGGTGTTAATGGTTTCCGTCTATCGATGTTTGCATGCTCCGCGATTTGCAATTTGTTCCTTATTATAGTAAGCTGTGGTATCGAATTTGAACAGTAGATCACTCACGAGTTGACGCTCAGAAAGCGCATCGCGTCTTCGCTGCTTGTGTCGGGGTGCCACGTGGGCAATTGGCTAAGCGAACAGGCTTTTCAGGCGTTTTCTTCAGGAAGGACGGGGTTTATCGCACTAATATCTCATCTGCAATGCTGCTGCTCATATTAATAATAATATCTGGGGTTTAACGTCCCAAAACCACCTTATGATTATGACAGACGCCGTAGTGGAGGGCTCCGGAAATTTCGACCACCTGGGGTTCTTTAACGTGCACCTAAATCTAAGCACACGGGCCTCGAGCATTTTCGCCTCCACCGAAAATGCGGCCGCCGTGGCCGTGCTGCTCATATTAAGTGCGGAGCCCTTTAGGGGGGCCATGCTGTCGTATACGCTGGCGTCATCGTTTGGCGTAACACAGGCCAAACCACACATAGCACAGCCAGCTGTATATCGCGTGCTCGAGCCGAAAAGCAGTTTCCTTCCTCTTGTTCTTCGAGCGACTTGATGATGATATCAACCCAGGCAAAACTACACATACAAGAGCCACGTGTAGCATATTGAGCGCGCGCTCACGCCAAGGAGAAGTCTTCTTGCTCTTGTTCTTCGAGGCTTGACGATGATATTAGGTGCGGAGCACTTTAAATTTAACTACGTATAAAAATTGAAAAAACAAACAAACGAGAAAGCAAGCGAGAAATTGAAAGAGAGATAAAGAGAGAAAAATACAGAGAACAAGCCACATAAATAGAAATAAACAGGAAAAAGACAGAAAAAAAAGAATGGAAAACAGAGCAGGAAAGAAAGAGACAAGGAAAGGAAGAGAAAACCGAAGAGAAACAGAGAAGGCTGCCCAGCTCCGCACTTCCTTCAGGCTTGGCACCAATAGGGTGAAGCTGCCTTAATTTTAAAACGGAGCTTTTATGAATGACGGATTTTCGAACGCGAAAACCACGGCATCCGCGAGCGTGCAGAAGTGCGGCCCTTGAAGGTGCGCCGGTCATATGCGTTGCCACAGTTCGTTGTTGCCTGTAAACAGCCCCAAGTAAATATTTAAAAAAAATCTTCTATTTTTCTCCTATTTTCTGACTCACTCTAGTAGTGTGTTCTCTGGTGCTACGTAGACAAATGTGTCGCAGTTACTGTCAGCTGTGTCATCATCATCATCATCATCATCATCATCAGCCTGTCTACGCCCACTGCAGGGCAAAGGCCTCTCCCATGTTTCGCCAATCAACCCCGTCCTGTGCTTTCTGCTGCCACGTTATACCTGCAAACTTCTTAATCTCATCTACCCACCTAATTTCATGTCTCCCCCTCACGCGTTTGCCACCTCTTGGAATCCAGTCAGTTACCCTTAATGACCAGCGGTTATCCTGCCGACGTGCTACGTGCCCGGCCCATATTCTTTTCTTCTTCTTGATTTCAACTATGATATCCTTAACCCCCCGTTTGTTCCCTGACCCACTTTGCTCTCTTTCTGTCTCTTAAGGTTACACCTATCATTTTCTTTTCCATCGCGCGCTGCGTCGTCCTCAGTTTAAGTTGAACCCTCTTTGTAAGTCTCCAGGTTTCTGCTCCGTAGGTAAGTACCGGTAAGATGCAGCTGTTATACACCTTCCTCTTGAGGGATAGTGGTAGACTACCATTCATGATTTGATAATGCTTGCCGAATGAGCCCCATCCCATCCTTGTTCTTCTAGTTATTTCACTCTCATGGTTGGGCTCCGCGGTTACTACCTGTCCTAAGTAGACGTATTCCTTTACAACTGCCAGTGTCTCGCCACCTATCGCAAAGCGCTGTTCTCTGCCAAGATTGTTCCACATTACTTTAGTTTTATGCATATTGATTTTCAGACCTACTCTTCTACTCTCCGTATCCAGTTCAGTAATCATAAGCTGTAGTTCGTCTCCCGCGTTACTCATCAATGCAATGTCATCAGCGAATCGCAGGTTACTGAGATACTCTCCATTAACTCTTATCCCTAATTCTTCCCAATCTAGGGCCCTGAAAACCTCCTGTAAACACGCGGTGAATAGCATTGGAGAGATCGTGTCTCCCTGCCGTACGCCCTTCTTTATTGGGATTCTGTCGCTTTCTTTATGGAGGACTATAGTGGCTGTGGATCCGCTGTAGATTTCTTCCATTATGTTTATATAGGCTTCGTCGATGCCCTGATTCCGCAGTGCCTGCATGACTGCTGATGTCTCCACCGAATCAAATGCCTTCTCGTAAGCTATGAAGGCTATGTACAGGGGTTGGTTGTATTCCGTGCATATCTCTATCACCTGATTGATAGTATGAATATGGTCTGTTGTTGAGAAGCCTGTACGAAATCCTGCCTGGTCCTTTGGTTGATTGAACGCTAATGTCGTATTAATTCTGTTAGCAATTACTTTTGTAAATAGCTTGTAGACAACGGACAGTAAGCTGATGGGCCTGTAATTTTTCAGGTCCTTGACGTCCCCTTTCTTATGGATCAAGATGATATTGGCATTCTTCCAAGAATCTGGTATCCTCCCTGTCGAGAGACACTTCGTATACAGGGTGGCCAGTTTTTCTAACATTATCTCTCCACCGTCTTTCAACAGGTCTGATGTTACCTGATCCTCACCAGCGGCTTTGCCTCTTTGCATTCCCTTTAGGGCTTTCTTTACTTCTCCTGTCAATACTGGTGGGATGTCAGCTGTGTACGCAGGCTCAAACAGCGGTACCACTGTCAAAGTAGCCAAATACACCAAGACACTTAGATTAGGTATTCATAAAAACCCTCCGTAATCGGCCTGGTTACATTGCTCAGTTCTGCTGCCTATCCAAACTGCTTTTGTCATCCCAACTGAATAGACAGTACTACAAAAAAAGGAAATTAGCTTTTTATTTAATCCTTTAACCAAATGACTGCAAGGTAATTAAAATTCCTGGAATGGTGGTGTTTAAATATCTGCTACGAATTTCTCACCAAGTAAGAGGCAAGTTCACCGAAAGAAGCGCTGATAACCATAGTAATGAATGAATGAATGAATAAAAAAATGCAGGAAAACTTTAAGCAGTGACAAATAAATGGTGTTTCAGTTCCGCTAACGTGAAACCTAGAGAAGGGCGAAGCGTGCAGTGTGCGCCGGTGATTCCCACAGCAAAATCTTTACTTTTTACTGCTTTACACTCGTCACCGGTCCACTAACACACCATAACTTTGCAGATGTGTTTCAAGAAATGGTGTTTCAAATAGATGACTTTAGCGTAGAGATGCGCGTTTGTGTCTCTGGTTTTAGATAAGAAACTTGAGAGCCTTGGTAAACTGTGTCGGGGATTCTGACACCGCTGCAGAGCCAAACATAATGTTTCAGGCAGGGACGGCGAACCTTCAACTCAAAATATGCATAGCGTGACCGGTGGCGAGTGGTGGGATTTAGTCAACTTTTGTGGCGCATGCCCGTTTATGGTGAACCGTGACGACGACATGACACGCCGCCAAGCTGAGACCCTGACGACGATATGACAAGCCGAAAAGCCGAGACCTTAAAGTGCTTCGCCCCTAAAAGAAACTAAGATTTCTAGTACGTCAGGCGCGAAGCCCCATTTTCCCAATAGAAGGGTTCCCGATTGTTTTCTTATTGTCTTGATCTTCTGTACTGTTCTGTTATATTTATGTCTCGCTGTGGAGAGGTTGAGGTTCGTATTGCTTCGGCTACTCCATATCCATGAGTTATGCGGCAAAAAGAAGAAAACAGAGCAGCACACTGAAACAAGCTAAAATAACACGGTAATCTACAGTTTGCTTGCAGAAGTCCACACTTCAATAAAGCGTCCACAAGCGTCCAACACATAGCTGTATATCACAAGCGCTTATCCGGACCGGTGTCCATTATGAAGTCTTTCAGGAAGGTGTTCTTTTTGTTGTTCATGCATGTTTTCTTTTTTCAATATTGTTATTATTATGATGGGCTATCAGGCTCTAGCGTAGCCTACCTTCCAATGTTCATATATATATATATATATATATATATATATATATATATATATATATATATATATATATATATATATATATATATATATATATATATATATATATATATATATATATATATATATATCCTCTTCAGACCCCGTGTGCATTGAAATGCACATTTGTACTTTTCCGGTTTTGGAAATTCGCGCCACTATTAAAGCCAACATTCTTGGTGCAATCGCATTCTCGAGGATGTGGTGTCATCTGGTCAGCATTACAGGAAGCACACTACAGTGGAAGCCATGGTTTCCCACTTTGAAACATGGCGGAATTCTCGTCTTCGACGTTCTACTGACAGCGTCCAACAAAGTCCCAAATTACTCAATAATAATGGAGTAATATTTTTGAATTGTTGTTTCAATCTACTTAGGAAGGGTTTAGGAATAATTGACGCACGTCACGTAATCTTACAGGCGAGTATTTTTGTTATCACAAGCCGTTCTCTTCAAATGTGCATTATAATGCACACTCGGTCTCAATATGTGCTTTGGCGTGCATACTCGTTCCAGTCTCATGTAGTTGGTATTAAGCTTATTGGCATTAAGCTTCGGAGTTTGTTTCATCTAGCAATCTTTGATGAAAAGGCGAAAGGTGTTCTCGAGACAATCACCAGTAATGACCCCTCAGACGTCTAATTGGCTTACGATGAGGCTGTTCTTTACCCATTACTTAGTGTCGAAAACTAGGTGTGGCGCCGTATTTGAACTTGAGCCACCCAGAAAGCTGCTGAAAGCCAAGGTGCCTCCTGAGCCAAGAACTACGTGAGCAAGCCACATGCCAGAGCTTGTAAATCAGGTATCTTCCTCGAGATGCCGAAACTCTGGACGTTGTTATGATCGGCGCCTGGCCCGACAGAGGAGCCGCGTTCCCTGTTCTACGAACAAGTCGCCGAGGGGCTGCTGGCCCGCTGACAGACATTCAAACCCGTGTATCGTCCTTCCGAGCCGGGAAGTGAGGCGCCATGCAGTCCTACGCGCAAGGTGTTCGGCGAGACGACCGCAATGGTTTTCGGTCGCGACAACTTTCTTGAGGGGACAACGAGACCGCCGCCGCGGATGACAATCCGTCCCGCTAATTGCGTGTCGAGCGGCGGACCTTTGATGCGTCACGTAGTGCGAGCGTAGGACCCCTCATCCTGCGGCCTTCTCACGCCACCACCTTGGTGCCACTGGTGCAATGCTGTGGCAACACCCCTGTCAGGCACGTAGACCTGAGCGGGTGTGGGTGGCACCGTCGGAAGTGGCGTGTGTCGCATGATTGGACAGCGCAATTTGGACCTGTTCCCCCATCTAGGGATCTGGGGAAAAGAGACTCTTTATAATCAGCCCCTGCGGGCTCCCTGAGGGGATTCGAGGAGGATTCGGAGAGCTTCGACACGGGCCTTCGACGAGATCGTCACGATGTAGCGAAATCTTCGTCTTGTACCACGATATGTTCACCCTGTAAATAATGTAATTAAACCTCAGTTCAGTTTCCCTTCAGCTTCTTCATGCTGCCTCGGCATCTTCCTCCCGGGTCTCCGGTGCCTGCAAAGGCCGGTCGCAACGGCTGGGGCCAGCGGCGGGATACCACGACCTGTATCTCGAGCTGCTACACCCCGGGTCACAACAACGTTCTCACCGAACAAATTTCCGGTGTAGCATCTTCCTATTGATCACATTTGCGCGAAACTGCTACAAATTGTTTCACAACAAACAAGAGTGCTTTTCACGAGGAAATGTAACATTTTGTTATAGGCGAGTATTATTCGTTTCCTGCGCGTTAAGACCCAGTGTGCATTATAATGCACACGCTGGTGTGCAAAAGCCGTTTGCCGTAGAGGCGCAATTTTTTTTCTCGAGTAATAAACTATGTGTGTGCATTCCAAAAATGTGTTTTGATTTCACCTGTGTGGCCACAAATTTACTGGGGTCTGAGGATATATATATATATATATATATATATATATATATATATATATATATATATATATATATTGTAGCGAAGCTTTGGAACTAGTGGGTCGCCCTCTTCGATGAAAAAGATCAGCTCGTGCTGAGAGTCGGTCCCCGCCTTGACTGTTGCTGTCGTGCATCGTCGCCGAGTGGCCGCCAATAAACGTCTTAATATATATATATATATATATATATATAAATATATATAGATGCGTTCACATGCTGGAGTTCCCGCCCATGCCAACTGCTAGGCGCTACTTATGGAGAAGCGAGAGTACTACCATGCAGAAATGCGTGTCCGTATTGCGAGCACTTCATGCAATCATCGCGCAACAGCGTCTATCGAACCGAGAGCTATAGAGTGCATCTAATCGACGTGGTGTGCAGCGATGCCTCCTCACGCAGTTATAGATCGATCGGTGAATATCGATCCGCTCATTGTGTGGTGAACAGGCGCAGCGTGGCGGCGGCCGAATTGGACGCGAGCACCTATTAAATATCGCTGCGACACGCCTATATCCGGCCGGATATGTCACGATGCCGGGGAAGCTGTCACAAACACGCGGTTGGCGTGTTCCAAAGTCATAGAGGCGCGCCTTATCGAGCGGCGCCCGTTATCGCCGTGTGTCTGTGTATATAAAACGCAACCGAGAGGCGTGGCTGGGAGTTAGTGATGCTGTATAAATATTAGATGATACAGTGGCTGCGGCGAGTGAAGTTCAATATGTTGTTTCATACGCTTCGCTCCACTCTGTTCGGAGCGCGCTGGGTCGAGAGACGAGTTGCTAGGGAAGAGTAATAATATCTGGGGTTTAACGTCCCAAAACCACGATATGATTATGAGGGACGCCGTAGTGAAGGGCTCCGGAAATTTCGACCATCAGGTATTCTTAACGTGCACTCAGATCGCACAGTACACGGGCATCTAGCATTTCGCCTTCATCGAAACGCGACCGCCGCGGCTGGGATCGAACCCGCGACCTTCGGGTTAGCATCCGAGCACCGCAACGGCTATACCACCGCGGCGAACTTGCTAGTAAAGAGAAGAGAGAGAATAAAACAGGTCGATTGATGAAATTATTTGGTCGATGTGGTTCAATATCCGAAGGCCTTGTGCGTCGCAATATCGGATGTAGAAGAACGCCAATAGTCAATCAGGTCGATAATGATGCGGAGACTCGAGCGCTAAGGTCTTCAGTGCGACACATTTTAAAATGTCGCGCGTTCTTAAGAATGGCTGAGCGCAGCATATAAAGCATTCACGCCTCAATTGCTCAGTTCTTTTTCGTGATGACTGTGCGATTTTAAAGCGAGTACATTCCTTTGGTGTTTGGAGTTTTATTCGTCGCCATCATCATTATCATCATCGTAACTTTCAGCCTATTTGTACGGCCGCTGCCGGATGACCACCTGTCCCATTGCTCTTCAATTTATTCTGCTCTGTTCGAGCTGATTCCATTACATGCCTGCAAACTCCCTGACTTCTAAAAGTGGGTGACACTCTTTTTTTCTCTTCCAAGCATATCCCGTAGAGCACTTGCTTCAGGGTTTCTGAATATTCGTTAAGAGTCTCCTAAAAAAACTTCCCCATCTCCCACTAAAGGGAACCATGTATGGATGCGAAGCAGCGGGGAGATGGTTAGCTTGAGCGGGGGAAACGTCGCCGCTCTCGTTTCGCGGCAGCGGCCCGGGCGCTCCTCAGGAGAGAGAATGAGGTGCACTCCGTCATTTTTATACCGCGGAACTACCGTGGTGCCACCAGCGGAGTATGCAGCTGTCGCATCACCTGTCGATCGCCGCTTCGTAGAGGATTCCTAGAGGAGAGAACGGGGGGGAACCGTAGGAGAGGAGAGAGAGAGGGGACGCGTATGCGCTGTGGGACGCGGGAGCCGCTCCTTAGAATAGAGGATTCCGAGAGTAGAGAAAGGGGGTGAGCGTAGGAGAGAGGGGGAGAGGACGCGCATGCGCTGTGGGACGCGGGCGCCGCTCCATAGAGTAGACGAATCCTAGAGTAGAGTAAGGGGGGTGAGCGTAGGAGAGGAGAGAGAGAGGAGAGGCGCATGCGCTGTGGGGGGTGTGGGACGCGGGAAGGAGGGACGGACTCAGCCCCCTCTCCCAAACACATGCAAGCAAGATCAATGAATGGAGTCAACCTGGGCGACACACACCACCTGCCTAGCCATTGCTAAGCAGCCTCTCTGTGCTCTCGGCCATGACTCTGGCGACTGTAGTGGTGGTTGACGGCCTTATATTGTACTACAGTGTTCTGGTTCGCATAGTGGGTGCTTCCCTACTGCATGAGAGTGGCCGGACGCGGGACGCCGGACGCGGGACGGACGCGGGAGGGACGCGGGAGGGACGGACATAGCCCCGAGCATAAGATGCTTCGCATCTAAAACAGAAATCGATTGTTCTGGTTCAAGCTGGGAGTTATGTTAGATACGTGTTTACGTCGGACCGCAAGTTTACTTACGATAAAAACAAAGTAACAGTGATGATAACCAGTACGCTTTTATTGAATGAGTTCACTGAAACAGCTGACCGTTTTCTTGCCAGTATTTGGGATTGTTGCGCCATCTGGTGCAGCAGATCTCTACCACTCGCTTCTTTCTACATGGCCTCTGGGATTAGCTTCGGCATCGCGCAAAGCAAGGGTTAGCCAAGGAATAAAACAGGGGTCACGGAGGCCGAGGTTCAAGTGTCCCTGCCGGACACCTGAGCCAAGAATCAGGGTCGCCTCCACAATATTTTCCCCGTGTTTATCGCATTAAGTATCGGCCTAAAAGCTAAATTAACTAGCATAGGGCCACGCACGTACCATCGAACGAAGTGATTTCCCTAGTGGACTCACAATATCCGATTTCACAATGTTGGCAGCCGTTCAGACTATCGTTCACACTGTGCTTCTAGGCGACGCCGGCGGAGCGCTGCTTGACATGGATGTAGAGTGAAACTTTATTTAGAGCCCTGGGAGACGCGACTAGCGCGCGGTGGGCTTCTCCCACGTTGGGACGGCCAGCCTAACCTGACCGCCGCATCGTGGGTTCTCCGGACGGCCCAAAGCTGGTCCCCTTTGTTGGGGCTTCTCATGGCGGAGCACCACTTGGCCGGGTTGGCTTGATCGCTGCCCAGTAACGAGGGGCATCGCCAGATTATGTGCTCTAAATTAGCTACTTCCCCACAACGGGCGCAGAAGCTGCTAGTTACGTGGCTTCAAGAAATTGCACTCATGCACCGCGCCTCGCGAAGTGGCTGGAGCTGGCGGGCGTGCGTTACGAACGATCGTAGCGCTCCGTCGGATCCACCGAGAACCGCAGACCGAACGACTATTCGCCGGATCTAATCACCGGGCGCCACGAACATCTTTTATTTAGGTTGTTTTTTATCACGGGGACCGCACTAAAGCTCTCACCATCAGCCACCAGAGTCGTCGGCTCTCTTAATGAGTCTGTAAGAGCTTACGATGTAAAAAATAACAAGAATATGGGGCAGCTACGCACTAGTCGTGCGAATACTGAGGAAACAACGGAGCTGGAGGCCTTCCCCTACTCCTCACCCCTCCTCTTCACCTTCAGTTCCCTTTCCTACCCGCTTGGTATAATATACTGTGCATCGCTATGATATGCTAGGAGCTGCTTGGCCGATACTTCTCTTTCCCACTCCTGGCTTTGCTATAATAAA
>JALIZH010011343.1:0-17185 GCA_030522465.1 Rhipicephalus appendiculatus
GCGACGCTGAACGACACATAGAGACTTGTAGAAAGAGAGCGATAGAGAGAGAGAGAGCAAAGAAGAAAAAGAAAGAAGAAGAAGGAAGGCGTCTTCGCGTTCCACCTGTTGGCAGCAGTGGCGGCGACGGCAGCGGTGGACTGTTCCGTCTTCGCCACCAGAGGCGGCGCGCCTATTGATTGGCCCCCGCAGCTCTGGAGTGTAATCGATTTTGCGGCAGCCCCGCCGGGCAGTAGAAGCCCCCCCCCCCCTTACCCCCCCTCCTCCAGCCTCATGCCAGAGAACGTTGCGCAGTGCTCCCCTCCTTACTTTTGCACCGAGGTATAGCTACAGTGCGGGAGCGCTCCACGATCGAAGTCTCTCAGCTCTTCCCCTCCCCCTCACCAAGATCTATACCTACCTTACTAACCCCCCTCGCCCTCCTTCAGACTGAAGCAACACGCTGGTTCCGGGGAGACCGGGCCAGGGCATACAGGGGGGGGCGAGCGAGCGAGCAAGGCCCCGACATCTCTCCGCTTGGCGCCATCTTGCGGCGGCGGCAGCGCGACACTCGCTGACGTCACGGCACACCCACCGCCAGCTCGCCCGTTGAAGCCGGCGGGAGCCCGCGCGGTGTTCGCAGACGAAAACAAAAACGAAAATTGCGGTTGCGAAACTGCGGCGTGCCAGACCGGTCTTGCATAATCGCGACGCTCGCAACAGAATCGCGCTTCATGTTACGACGATTCTCGAACAGAATGTGCGTTGGAATACAGCGAAAAATTTCGCCGCTGAGTGACGTCACTGCACAACGTCACCGCCAGTGGGCGCCCCGAGCTTTCGGTAGAACTAGGTAACAGCAGTAACAGTGCAAGGGCGGCACAGACAAACGAAGCGCTGACTATCAACCATAGTTTGTGAATTCACCCACAGAAACATATACAGTTTCTTACATTTAGCTTTGCGATATAGGATTGCCCTTAATTTTGTGTATATGTGTATTCTATATCTGCCAGTAAGGTCAATGTTGAGTTCGAAGCGAAGCAGTGTGTTGTGGAATCTGTTACGTCACAAGCGATCATAACTGGTCGTGTCACTGTAGGAAAGAGCGGCTGGCAGAAGGTCACGGGAGTGTTTCGACTGTAACCTTTGACATGTCCATATAAGGTGGTATGCATCTGTTTGCATCACTGGAACAGAGCAGTACGGACACGTAGTACCTAGTGATAAAAGCGACCAGTTACACGATGAGATGCGAGGCCGGTGTAAAGTCCACCCCGGCTCTTTCGCCCGCGGCATTGGTCATGGCTACCGTACGTCATAGCATGATGGGACCTATCGGGCGTCCATTTGGAGGCCACAACGGCGAGATCGCATTCGTTCTCTTGCACACAAAATGCGACGAGGAGAAGATACAGGGCTTTCTCCTATGTCGAGCTATAGAGTGAAGCGACAGCCTTTTGCAGCCGCCGAGCAACGCGGGAAATGGCAAAGTTCGGGAAGAAAAACGAAAGGCTGCCGTTGCCAAACCACCGCCGTGAACACGAGCACGTGCTTTTATTAGCTTTTCGTAATTCTTCCCGCTAAAGCAGCTGGATGTGTAGTGGCGTTGTAACTTGCCCAGCATAGATATACTGCAGGAGTGCAACTGTGTGAGCATTACGAAGTTGTATGCATCCATCCAATGTGACCGTACGTAGATGACCGTACGTAGACCAGGGCTGGGCAAAGATACTTTGAAATTGTATCGCGATACGATACAAGATACTCGGGCAAGAAGTATCGGAGATACAGATACAAGATACTTCCGGAATGAATGTATCCGATACGATACCTCCCAATTGTATCTTAAGATACTTCGATACATTTGGAAATTTGCTATTATCGATCTATATAATGACGCCTCAAATACCTATGTACAGAAGTGTTTGCTTGAAAATGTCCTAACTGCGACTAACTCTGTTTATTTTAATGAAATATCTATTTGAATCCCGAAAGTTATGTTTTTCTTCCTTAATGGATATTAGTTTCATTCCGAAACAAGTGATTGGCATTTGTTTACTTGACACTTTTGTATTTCATGGGTGTCGCTGCTCTACCTGGCGACTAGCTAGCGGGTTGCCGTCTAATTGCAACAACTTCAATAAGAAGCCTCAGCAGGATGGCACAAATACCGGTGCCGAATCTTACGTTGCCCGTAAGCGTATTACCGTTTTCGTAGTAGCGCATCACCCTACAGGTGTAGAACAGCAACAGCGTTGGTAGCAATCTTTTTGTGAAGCATCATGTGAGGACGATAACTACCGAGTCAGCGCCCACAATTCGCTGAGCGCATAAAGCTGCAGTGATTTTTTCATATTCTACCTATCAACTTGCGTAAAGTGTTCGTTAGCAGCATATTCGCTAGCGTGCAATCTTTTACCATTTCCTCTTCGAGAGAACTTCTGCCACCCGGAAGCTTCCCATATGTATTGTACGTGGCAAGAAGCGTCGTAGGATATCACTGCTATTCACCCTATTGCAACTTTTTGCCTGCTTACCTGCTTGTTAGTAACACAAAAAAAGGACCTTACAGGGACCTAAAAAAGGAAAGCGAATATACCTAAGTCAAATAGCCAGGCAGTTCCGCAATAAAAAATGACAGTGAATATGTATACAGGGTGTTTCACGTAAGTAGAACCAAATAGTTTTTAAAAAAAGCAAGCGTTTAACCGTGACTGAATGAAACCTATGGCATATGGTTTATCGTCATGTGGTGTTCGTTATGGTATTTTAATATTGCGCTTAAAATATTGCGCTTAGTTGGTTGATTAACTATGATAAATTATGCAGCATTTTTATTATTCCCTTTAGGGCAGAATGCGCTTCGTCACATCGTAGAACGAATTTAAACACGACCGAAGCAATTGTTTTTTGGCGGCTTACATGCAGCATGGGGAATATTTTTTGGCTTTTAAAGAAAGCACGCGAAATATGAAATAAAACCAGGTGATACGCTCATGCGCGATCGTACTGCGGCGCTCTTAAACGCGCATCGAGCGAAACAACCAGCGCGCGGACCGTCAGCCTGTCGCTTGTCAGGGACGATGGTGTTTCTCTGCCGTGTGTGGCGGTCAGAAATTCTGGCGCGCTGTGGAGCCGATTCCACGGCCACTCATTTCGCCGCGGTCCGCTTGCCGGTCATTTTGCTTGAAGCACGTCTGAGAGCGCTGCAGCACAATAGCGTACGAGCGCAGTAACGTGGTCATATTTCTCCGGCTTTAAAGGCCGAAAAAAATCACTACGTAGCATGTACAGTAGGGGGGGGGGGGTCAAAAGTTCCCAGGCCACGCTCCCATGGGAATACATGGAATAGTGGCCTGGGAACCTTTCACCAGCCCTGTAACTTTCCACAAAAAGTCAGATCTGTTGTTGTAGAATTCCCTCTAAAACGAAAAGAAACTCACTTGGCTCCAAAATAAATAGCAGAAATGTTACATCTCTCATCCTAGTTAAGAAATTAAGCGCAATATAAAAATACCATAATGAGAGCCACATGGCAGTAAACCCCATCGTTGGTTTTATTTAGTTGAGGTTAAGCACTTCTTTGTATATATTTGGTTCCAGTTACGTGACACCCTTCATAAACACGATACAGGCGGCACCCCTGAAAGCTATGAAAATAGATCATGATGTATAGTCAACTTAGGTGTTAAAGTCAAACAATAAAAAACTCAATGCCCACGGAAAATAGCACTAAAGGGCTCGTGGAGACGCTGATGAGAAAACTGCAGTACATGGTATTATGTTTCTCAAGTCCCTTTCCTGACGTCTTTAAGATTTTTGTTATAATTTCCATTGCTGTAAAATAATGTAAACTCAATTGCGCTGTTTCATTAAATCGTAAACAGAATTTTTGTTCCTGTAAGCTCTAGTCACGCTCAGATTATTTTAACTTTGCCCTAACATCGCCTGAACAGTAAACTCGCATGGAATGTAGATATGTAAATAGTAGCAATGACGCAGACAATTAAAAATAAGAATAAATAAGAGAAGGAATAGAGGAGGAGGTTACAAAAGACTTAGTATAGTTAAAAAAACGAAAGACAAACTGCATAGAGGCTTAGGTAATGTGCGGAATGCAAATGGACGACAGCAACGAGAACACTTGTGCTAACAATCAAGCAATCATTAAAAAACATTCTTGCATAATTCAGCACGAAGAACAAAGATACAGTATGCCAAAATATCATCTCTTACGTAAATGCTTGTTCTATTGCATACAGCATCGACAGCGGTGGAGCGACGGTTGTTAGAACCTACTTGGCATATAAGTCAATCTCATAGTGTGCAAGAAAAGGTTACATCGACGAGATCTGTCAAATCTGTGTGAAAGCAGTGAGACGCAAAGCAATCCCATTCTTGCATTTCTGAGACTTGGCTACGAAGCGCCACGCAAGACAAACTTGGATAACGACATTATAGCTGCATCCGAATTTGAGCGAAATACTCCGCACGCATTGTAGTACGCAGCACAGTACCGTGGCTACAAGCAAGGTTCTTGGCACCGACACAGTTAAAAAGAAAGAAAATGTGGAGGAAAAAAAAAAAACGTCGACTGCACGTAGACGTTCGCGCGCTTCTTTTTGTCGAGATGGCTCGAGCGCCATCACGTGACTCTGCTCCACCATTAGAGACGCGTATAGACTTTATTTCCTATGCTCACTGGAGCACTCTGGCGAAAAGACAAAGGAATAACACTGTTGTTAGCTTTATTGAGGTGGCTTAGTGGCAGCAGCATCAGCTTGAGAAGCAGAGTTCAGCTCACATTTGTTGTTTCGCAGGGTGGCGTTTCTATAGCAGTATCTTGTATCTTAAAATACACGATACATTATCGAATGTATCGGAAATACAGATACAGATACTCGTTTTGCGAGACGTATCGCGATACAGATACAAGATACCCAAAGAGTATCTAAGATAGTATCTAAGATACATGTATCTTCGATACTGCCCAGCCCTGCGGAAGACTATACATATAGAACATATAGAAGTGTGTTATGCATGCACACAAACATACATACTGACACGAAGATAGTAGATGCGTGTGTAGTACATATATGTATGCATGTATGAAGATATACAGAGAGAACATGAATGTGTGTTTCCGTGTGTGAGCATAGGTCAAAGTAGATGTTAACATACAGAAAACGTACTTATACATACATACATACATACATACATACATACATACATACATACATACATACATACATACATACATACATACATACATACATACATACATACATACATACATACATACATACATACATACATACATACATACATACATACATACATACATACATACATACATACATACATACATACATACACACATACATACATACATACATACATACATACATACATACATACATACATCTTCGCAAGGCGCGGCTCTGAGACTCATAGAGCATGCCGTTGACATCTTGCGACGTTGAAAAAAAAACAGAGAAAAGCAGAAGTACGCGAACAGCGGTTGTCGTCTGCACTTGGCTCGCGACCTTAGCAAGACCCAACGACACTTTGGAAAGTTCTTTCGAAGCACAAACGGCAAAACGAAGTAACTGTTCGGCCTACTCGCAGCTTTCCTGGGCAACGCGCAGCTGTTGCTATGTGGCGTGCTACTCAGACGCCGCCGCCCTTCCGAGCGGATCGAGAAACCGTCGAAGCAGTGAGAATTGGCGCACGTGTTTAGACTCGGGTGCGCGGAAACTCGATATGTATAAGTTGGATGGCGTGCAGGCATAGAGGCGCAAGCCGATGCGGAGTTGGCGGTGCGATGTTGGTGGCCGCGTGCTTGGAGTACGGGGCCCGTTGTTTCCGCTTCGATCTGCAGGGAGAGCGTATTGTGTATTTGTACGAGCTTCTTGTTTGTAAACAAGAAATTCTACGGCGTTAGGGGGGCGTGCTTGCGTGCGGGTGGGATTAAGAAAAACTGTCAGCCAGTTCCGCGTTGCGGAAAACTGTCCAACGGCGAAGCTGAAGTGATGCTGCTGCAGCTGCTAATGACTTTCGGTACAGGAAGTCATAATCATAATCATATTTATTTTTGTTTATTTTCTTTATTCTATCCCGCTCTGAGACGCGTGACCTGGGTAGCTACTACTGCGCTAATACAACTGCTAATACCACTACTACTATCATTACTACTACTAATATTAATAATACCTATTACTACTTCTGACTCGTGAGATCACGTGTTGTTGTGAATCCACCAGATTTGAAATGCACGCGCTTACACCTGATTGGTCAAGGCGAGATCACGTGGCCTGTCAGCAGTGGCATTTAAGTCAACTCTTAGACGTGTAAACCGGCGGAGGAGGATACAACTTTATTTGAAAGAAAGTTCGGGGGTTTGGAGCTGGCCGCTTGTCTGCGGCGACCTCTTCTGCTCATGCAACGACGGCTGTTTGCAGTTCTTCGTCGGGGGACCGTCACCCATGTCGCTTCTGAGGGGAGCTGGTAGAAGCTCTCTGGGTGGGGGAAGGCCCTCGCATTCCCAGAGGATGTGACGTTGGCTTGCTATGGCATTTTTTATCACAATTTTTGCATACTGGATCAACCTCTCCGCCTGTGAAAAGTGCCAAGCGGTGAGGAGTGGTTAGGGTATTAGTTTGAATTCGGCCGAGGACAGTGGCCTGCGCTCTTGTAAGGTTGCTGTGAGGTATGGGGTACAATCGCCTTTCAGCTCCGTACATGGTCGTAAGGTCGCTGTAGGAGGTCACGGCCTCGCCTGTCGGTGGGCCCGGTTCCAAGGAAAGCGCGACCCGGTTTGCGAACCCTCGGGCCACTTGATGTGCCTCCTCGTTACCGGGGTTTCCCGAGTGAGCGGGGACCCAAACCAGATTGATTTTGGTTCTGTCGTTCTGATTGAAATTTCTCAGGACCTTGGCTGTATTTTGTCCGCAAAAAGGTTGGGCGCTGTGCAGGGCGGCGGTGTTGGTGGTCACGCGCGAACGCTGTGGTCTTCGTTTCGATCTGTAGCGAGGGTGTACTGCTGTGTATTATATTTCTTGCCCGTGTTCGCACATCCGGCAAGCACACCGTGCGCTACACTTGTTTCCTTCGACCTTCTCGGCGGCTTTTCCTGACGGCTGCGCTTCGCGCGAGGGCTGGCGCTTTCGGGCGCGTCACAGAGTCAATCCCCATATTTTATCATTTTTAAATTTTTTTCTCTCCTATCCTTTACCACTTCGCTATATTTCATTCCCCACACCCCATCCCTGTGCCAACCTGTTGAGGTGTCCTCATGAACAGAGACAGTTACGGAATGGCACTTTTCTCTTCTTTTCCTGTTTTTTATAACAACTTAGTTGATAGGCAGGCTTCGTGTTTGTAAACAAGAAATCCTACAAAGTTAGCCAATGTGCTCGCGTGTGGGCAGGATTAACAAAGAGACCGATTTAGTAATAACTATAACTTCCGGGGTCTCACGCTCCAAATACACTACATGATTAAGACGCACGCCGTGGCGGAGGCCTCCGAAAATTTCAAGCGACTGGTGTTCTTTAACGTGCACCTATATCGAAGTACATGTGAATTTGGAATTTTCGTCTACGTCGAAAATACGTCCGCCGCGGCCGGGATCGAACCCGCGACCTTTCGGGTCAGCAGCCGAGTACCCGTGATTAGTGTACCACACCCTAAGAAAAAAAAAAGGGAGTCCTGATTTTCCACGTATGACTCTCTTTAAAGGGGGCGTGTTAACTCTCTTGTGAGTCACACGACTCTCAGAAGGGAGTATAATGATTCCCTAAAGAGAGTTGACGAGTCTCTTTAAAGGGAGTCATACACGTGGAAAGCCAGAACTCTCAAAAAAGAGTCAAATGGCATTTTTTTTTTCTTAAACTGCACCGCGACAGGTGCACCGCCCGACTCACCACTGTCCTTGACTGTATTTTCCATCACTGTGTGTGCATTCCGTTGGCCCTAAACGGACATGACAATTATATAACAGTGTTTAACACGCGGTATAAACCCAGTAGCAAGTTCATTGCGGCGTGTGTCACTTCTACATTTGGTCCCGTGTGTTACGCGCTGTATTATATTTATCACGAAAACCTACCTACTCACCCAATCTGCCCGTCTTCTTCAGCTTAATCTTTAACTAACCACTGGGTCACCAGCTGACCGCCACTGACCACCTTTACAGCCGGACATTTAGTTAAGGCTCACTTGTTCGCGAAACTGCGGCAGCTCTATAATTGATTCAACGGACGCGATAGCTCACTTCGTTGTGACCACTCTCGCGGGTCGATTGCCACGCTAAAGCTTCAGTCCATTTGCTCCTGCTGCGATACGCAGTTCATAATCGACGTTTGCGTGTGCGCTGTTGCGACTTGAAAGCCGCGCGCGGTGCCTGACAGGCGGGACAGAAAAATGAAAAGGAAAAAAAAAAAGAGTTACAAACGAACCAAGAGGTCCAGTGTTTCTGACAGGAGATAAGAAGGCAATGAAATGGAGAGTGACACAACAGTAAGGCGATAGGAATAATGGAAGCAGAACGACCCAGAGAGACAATTTGCAGAGAGGGTGAGTGGGTGGGTGCGAAACTTCATTGATGTCCGGGAGAAAAAAAAATAATAAGAAAGCACCACCTTGATGGATTGAGCGTTTGGTGACATATTGTATACGACAAAGAGAGAAAAAAAAGCGAATGAGACGCGAATGACAACGGCCACAATGGCGATAGCGACAAGTTCACTCACAGTGAGTTTGGTATAGAAGAGTTTCCGGGATGAAGTTTTTCTGTCAGTAAAAAAGTTAGTTCAGGGGCGGAGCCAGCAGGAGGTGTGTGTGTGCGGGGGGGGGGGGGGTAGGTTTGAATGACATGGCCACAATGCTGCTGTCGTAATGCCAGATACTCAACCTTTAGTGCTCCTTAACAGTCATTTAGCCATCTTCACCCAACATTGGATAGCACAGGCCTTACTTAGCCAGGTTTTGCAGGCCCTAGCCGCGCCCCTGCTTCTCCGCTGCGCACGCCTTTGATTGCGCCATCGCTTTGCAGCTGTCTTCCTTGCGATCACCCCCCCCCCCCCAACACACACACACACACAAACACGCACACACACACACACACGCACGCACACACACACACAAACACACACACACACGCACAAACACACACTAGGAAACTAGCAACAGTAGCAGGTTTCATTTCCGACGTTTCGGTCGGCGTTCGCCCTTCCATCCCTGTTGATGAAGGCCGCACCCCGGTCGAAGCGTCGAATAAATTTCATATTTTTCAATGAGTGTTTATTGATACATTATACATTGAACCGAATACTCTGGGGCCTACCTTATGAAAATGATGTGTAATTATATATATATATATACATATACAAAAGTTATTGTGGGTTCCGGGTAAATACACACGGTCAAGTAGACACGCGTACGAAGCGATTTATTGACGTTTCGGCCGCGGGTCCAGCCGATGAAGGCCGGACCCGCGGCCGAAACGTCAATAAATCGCCTTCGTACGCGTGTCTACTTGACCGTGTATATATATATATCGCTCGAACAGAGAAGGAATGCTTCCCGAGGAGCCGGGCTGATGTCGCCACACGCTCGGTCGACGTCGTCGAGAACGTTACGCAACCACAAGGGCAACAAAAACGCCATCGCTCATCTGTCGTGCCACAACTCTCTCTCTGCGAAGGAAAGGCGCGCGCGGCACAGAAGCAGCATTTGGCAACAGCAGCAGCAGCCGAATGTGAAGAGGGAACGTTGAAGCAGAAAGAAAGAAAGAAAGAAAGAAAGAAAGAAAGAAAGAAAGAAAGAAAGAAAGAAAGAAAGAAAGAAAGAAAGAAAGAAAGAAAGAAAGAAAGAAAGAAAGAAAGAAAGAAAGAAAGAAAGAAAGAAAGAAAGAAAGAAAGAAAGAAAGAAAGAAAGAAAGAAAGAAAGAAAGAAAGAAAGAAAGAAAGAAAGAAAGAAAGAAAGAAAGAAAGAAAGAAAGAAAGAAAGAAAGAAAGAAAGAAAGAAAGAAAGAAAGAAAGAAAGAAAGAAATTGGTATATCAACGCCAGAGCCACAGTTTGCACTTTTGTGAACGAGACTGTAGAAGGTTTTTGCGATGATGCCGAATGAGATCTCATCCCCTTTCCTTGCTTTTTTTTTTTTTGCATTCCGTCGCGCGGCTGCGCTTGTATTTCATTTCACTTATTGCACAATACATACGCTCTTGTAACGCGTCCCCCACGCAATCATTTAAGGACGCATATATGTATTCCAGGCGAAAAGCATTTCAGAACTGGGCCGCATGAAAATTTCACGTCTTTCTTCATCTCTCCGTTTTTCTTCATTTCTCTGTTGTTTTTTTTTTCTCTTTATTTCGAAACTGAAGATTGCGAGAGTTGGAACGGCAATACTTGACGATGCAAAAGCGCATACTTCAAAGAATATATCTCGCACACAGTTTTCTGCTGATGCGCGCTGGGAAAGTTGATGTGGCCGTAACATTGAGAGCCGGATAAAAGCGTAGGTTGCTTTATGACATTGCGATTTATTTGCCCGTTATTTCCGGGAGACGGTGATGAACGCGCGAGGGGAGAAGTATGTTTTAACATTGCCGCGTATTATTGCGACACGCGAATTTATTTTTATTCATTTTTTTTTACTCGGGCGGCGTGTTGTGGAAATGTCCTTATAGTCGTCTTTAAGGCAAAAATATAGTGAACTAGAAGAGATCTCTTCTAATTCACTACAGGCAAAAAGCCTTAGATGTTTCATCCAAATGTGAACAGTTGTCAACAAATGTCGACGCGAGTGACGCAAGAAATTATCATCACGTGATGGCATAACCTTATTACGTCATAATTACGTCGCAGGTCACATAATCTTGTGACGTAATTATGACGCCACTTTTAAGTTACGTAACGTGATGTCACATAATGGCATCACCACGTGACAGTCACTTGGTCAAAGGTGGGCTGACCAATAAGATCAACGCATCTTATTGATCTTATAGATTTTATTTATCAGCATGATCAATGTATCAATAAGATCTAGTGAGCAGAAAAAGAAGGCTTTCGCCTTCGAGCAGCCTTAGACAAATGCATAAGTGACCTTCTGATTGTGTCCCCGATACCTCTTTCCCTGTATAGGGTAGAGAACCGGAGCTCCCCCCCTACACAGGAAAAAATGCAGGGTGGTCATACTGACTACCCTGCATTTTTTCCCGTGTCTTTCTTTCCCTCACTATGATTGAATTGGTCATTAACCCCTCCTCTAGTAAACAACCCATGACTCTTGAGTCGAACCTCTTCTTGCATATTTACCTTTCTCTCGTAGTGACGTTTTCAAATCTCGTCGTTTCTCGGACCACCTCGCTCACATCATCGTGATAATCTGCTGCCCCCCCGAGATCGTAGCCCTCCCCCCCATTCTTCCCTTTCTCTCGTTTCCTCTCTTCCATCACCGCCGCCTCGTCTGGCTCTACTACAATTACCTGCTCTTCTATGGCGCACCAATTACCAACGCAGCTTCGACGTCTCGCCTCGATCGCCATATATTCGATGAGGCGACGGGCTTCCATCAACGCCGCGCTAATTCCCACCGCTCACCCGCCCCGTCTCATTACGTTTCTCACCAGAGTGCGCGCGTGATGCGACAGGGGCGCCCCCCCCCCCCCCCCCAGCGACAGCAGCCAGCATCGCAACGGACCAAACGCGTCAAAAAGAGCAAAGAAACGTCGCGGTTAACGTAGGCAGCTCATTTGAGGGGCGTAGGGAAGAAAGGGAAGGCTTTTTTTCCCCTCTGGTGGCGTTTAATGAGCAGAAAATAAAAGAGGAATTGAGGACGATAGGGTGGCATTGGGAGCGTGGGGGAATGAGGGGCGAGCTCAACCGAGTCTCGCAAGCGTGTAGGGCGTAAGTGGGACGAAAGAAAAGGGAGCGTTGGCTGAAGGCCATTAATAAGGGATGCGATGGGAAGCGGATTGGGGATCTTCGTAGTGGGAGAGGGTGCTTAGGGAGCGTATAGGTCGGGCAAAGTGGGGGGAGGGAAAGGAGAGGAGGGTAAGTGAGGGTAACGGGAGGGGAAGCGGTGGCGGGTAAGCTGTCGTAGCGGGTGAGGGGGGATTCGGGAAGAGCTGGGGGGGGGATAGAGTGAGGGGGGAGGGTGGTAAAGCGAAGGGAGAGTAACATGATGGGAGTTGAGGGAAAGGTGGCGGTTAAACCGTGCCATAGAAAAACCATTAGGCGGGAATAAATGAGCCGGGAACCGGAGCGCCGCCACCACCAGGGAGAGGAAAAGCCATTTACAACTGGAATGTTTCGATTTCCGGTATCAAACCGAATACGAAACGACGGCTGGCAAGTGTGCGTCCATGCGTACGGTGGTTCGTACGTAAGTTTTGCTTGTTTCGCGACGTACGCTGCCATACCCTCTTACCCGCTTCCCCCCCCCCCACTTCATTTTGCTTCGTCATTGTATATGTATACAACGGGGGGGGGGGGGGGGGGAGGTTGCGTGTTTGTACGCGCTCGCCTACGGGCACCAGTTTTCATTATTCTCATTTTGTACCATTTATCCGCGCTGTCAGCCCAAGCAATTGCCGGGTCCATTACGAAAGTTGAACATAAATATGTACAAGGCGAAACATTGAAAACACCGCAGATGTGTACGCGATGAAACATGGCTTTGGGATGCATGGTCCGAAGACGGAATGGGAAGGGGGGGGGGGGGGGGGGTCGGTCATAATTCATCTTGAAGGAATGTATAGCGACGGCATCAAGTAGCCTAGTAAGGAAAATGAAGAGGAAGATAACAGCGCCTATAAGGGAAAGAAGGATGAAGATGAAAATGTTGAAGAGGAAAAAGCGAAGGAGATATACAAATGAACGGAGAGAATTCGACGGCCCCCGTAGAACGCATGCGCCGGCCCCTGCATGCATTGCGTTTCCTTGGAAACGTTATTCTTGAAAAAGTATACCCGAAAGCACGGCAACGCGTCTCCCGCTTGCTTCTCATAATCGGAACATAAGAAAGTAATACCCACACCCACCCTGCACACGTCTTTAAAGCAAACAAGCAAGAAAGTTGGATGGAAAGGGTTTGTATTCGAGACCATTGCTCGAGCATGTCTGAGGCTCGGGCTCAAGGCTCGCGGCCGGAATCCACCACACATAAAGAAGTAGATGGAAGGGATAGTGATGAATGACTCGTCGCTTGCATTCTGAGCGGGCGGCGCAACAAATCGACGCCGGCCGCCTCTCGAAGCAGGGGGCGCTGCCGTCGAACGGCCGACCAAGCGAAAAGGCTCAGCGGCAAGCTAACAGCGGTTATTCCGTCTTTCGCGCTGGCTTTGTTGCGTGCCGTTTATTCCTTTCGGGTTGATCTACGCTGATTCGTTGCTTTTGTGTGCGTCTGTGTGAGTCCGGGAAAGGCATACGCTCACGTACGCTCAATACGCTCCGCTTGTTCCGCTCCGCGCGCGGTGAGGCGGTTGTGGCAGCTGCAGCAAGCCAGATCGTACGGGGCGAAAACGCCTTGCCCCTGTCCGCTGTTTACGGCGGTCAACCGATGACGTCGCGGTGGATGTGGACGTGCTGACGCATGCGCGTAGAGATGTGCACGATGCCGTGAAGCGGGCTAACGGTGCATTCGATATAAATGACATTGTTTGATTTCAACCAAAGAGTATCGAAGCTGAGCATGAACGAAACAAACCCTTTTTGTATACACCCTTCTAAATGAAGTATAGCACGCATATTTCCTCTGATCACATGAGTAAACGAGAGTGAGGGAAAATTAAAGATTATGCCGCGGTTTTTCAACGTTCATGACTTTAAGGGCCTCTACACCATTCCGAGCTCAAGGACGACAGAGTAGCTGGTTTTTTTCTCGTCTTCACTGCCCTTCCGACAAGCGCTACCTACTCCTGGCCACCTATTTGTTCGTAAGACACATGGACTACGTCAGCACTAAGAGTTAAGCCTGTCGGTATTTCGCGCTTTTCAAATGCACGCTGTTATCACCGCTTGCACAGACGAAAACGCACAAAACGAAGTGAAATCAGTTGATCGCGCACGAGAGTCAAGCGAGACAAGGCAGAACGGCCGTGCCACTGCATGGCGAAGCAGTGTAGGCGGTAACTCACAACTGCTATCTCTGATATATCCTGATATATCCAAGCGATAGCTTGCTACCTCTAGACGGCACCTGAACACATTGGTGACGTCACGAATTTTGCCGAGAACACGGAAAAGCACCAGGAAAGAATAACGTGTTCGTTATTTGTATTTTCAAATGTTAATTAGGAACTCTTTAAACGGGCCATGCCACCCTATTATCGATCATAATCCGTGTTATGTGGGATAATCCTTGTGCATTAACCAATAAGCCGGCGAAATTCTAGCGCATTTGATCGAGCACCTAATTCATAATTGAACGTTTTTTTATCGACACGCGAGAGGCCGGAGAGTCGGGCAACACTGCCGCACTCGCAAGCCATGACGTAACAAGCAGTTCGCTGTGCGAGCGTCTGTATACTGGCGAACGATATTGTTCCGTGGTCAGCTGCGCATTCTGGCTGAGCTTACGGCCGGCGACTTTTAGGGGTCGTTTTGCCCTGAGACATTCTTTTACGGCCCCACTTTTCACGTCTGTACTGGTATAATAGACCTACTACTGGTTTTTAGCTGAAAACCCGAAATGGTTGGGTGAGCGTGTCATGGTGCCTTTAAGCGATTCGAAGTCACTCGTATGAATATTTCAGTATGTTTTTTTCCTGCAATTATTGTGAACAATATAAAGTGTATCACGATGAACGATGTGACGTTAGGTGCAATCTATGATGTCGGTCTTTGCCCACTCACGTTGTTCAGCTGTGAAAATACCAATGATTAATTTTGGCCTCCTCGCGTTCTTTAACACTTAAATATTTGCGCGGGTGTTCTTGCATTCAGACCCCATCGTAATGTAGCCGCCGTGGTCGCCAACCGAACCCACTCCCTTGTGCACAGCAGCGCAGCACCAACGCCGCTAAGCCGTCGTGATATGCGCACGTATATATATATTTGAGACTGCCAAATGACAAAAACGACACTATTCCAAACAGTGGCGACTCAGCACGCAACCGAGGACGCCGAAAGAAGGGAAAACGACCTTACAGGTCAACTCACACTTCAACGCTGGGGACCTTTGTACTGGGACCTCCTGCGGCCCTCCGTCCGTCGCTAACTGCTCTCAGCTACTTTGTAAATTGAAAAGGAAACCAGACGGGCTTGATAGCAGGGGCCGACTTCTTTATTCGACGAACCAATGACACCTCAGCACAAGTCGCACAACGTACAGATCACACACCAGCTTTTTTATAGCCAGCGCACAGGCGCTACATCATGGACACGTGGATAGGCGCAGTCAGCGTAGTGGCTGTACGCACCGATCTTATCAATAGATAGCGTACAGCTTGCCATTGCCGAACGGTCTAATCACGAGGAAGTATTTGGATGTAACAAGCTACATGTGCACGTCGTGAAATTTTACGCATGCGTTCCCTTTCGCATCTGGATGCATGATTGTTACGAGCATCCACATTGAAGCGGGGTGGCGGCAAGCATGGGCGTCGGCAGGGGGTGCAAAAGGGGCACTTGCCCCCCCCTCAAGCCTCACGAGTACTTGCCCTCACCCAAGCTAGACCAGTGATCTACCCCTACCCCCAGCTGTGATGCAACACTCGTTTGCACCCCCCAAGAGAAAATCCTGCCGACGACCATGGCGGCAAATGCCACCTAGCTTCTTATGAGCCTTCTAGCCTCTGCTGCTTATGCTACTAGCAAGTTGTCATTTGTGGCTTTCTTTCTCCATAATTTCACGCCACCAATCTTCCAGCCTTCTCTTACTTGTCTCCACTGTACATCCACTTGTATTCCCGAAACTGTCCTTGAATCCCAACATCTCGGGTAGTGGGGCTGGTCCAATTTCTGAGACACATACATGCGCCAGGGACAACGTGCCTATAGCGACATCCCGTTTCTCCCACGGCATACACATCTTCACTGTAAAACTGTCACGGGTACAGATGAAAGTGCCCGCCATATACTGAGAAATAAACGCCATATTGTTTCCCTGTTGTGACGGTGAAGAATTCGGCAGCGAAACTGGTGAACTCCGCACTCGTTGTTAGGTGAACTTGACCACAGAGGAACAAAACACTCGCAACTGAATGACAAAGGCCAACGCTCACCGAAAAACTGATATGTGGATCTAACTGTTTACTCCAGTGTATTCCCTTGTTTTCGCGTACACTTGACGTCGTTTTTTTTTTTAATATTTGCGTCATGCGAGCATTCCTATGCGTCCGGCACGGAGGTGTAGCAATTACGGTGCTCGGCTGCTGACCCGAAGGTGGCGGGTTCGATCCCGGCGGAGGCTGCCGCATTTCGATGGAGGCGAAATGCTAGAAGATCCTGTACTTTCTGATGTCAATGCACGTAAAAGAACACCGGATGGTCAAATTTTCCGGAGCCCTCCGCTGCAGCATCCCTAATAATCATATCGTGGTTTTGGGACGTGAACCCCCAGAAACTAAGTAGCATTGTTATGAGCGCAATTGAAAGCTTTTTGAGGATGTTCGATTACATGCGAGCCCGGCTAGCTTCGAGTTTGCGCACTGAGCACGTGTGCCCAGTGCGCAAATAAGTCGAGAGGTTCACAAGAGGTGATGCGCAAACGCGTTCGTGGAGAGGATTTTATGTACCTTTTGATGAGAACGTTCCAGCTCATTTGCCAAAACATTTGCGCATTCTAATACTTCCAAGTACGCATAGCACACTAGACCGACGAGGAGTTATACTAGGGAGAGTTGAATCAACACCAACTCGCCCAACTATTTTACCGAGTTGTACTAGATTTTATTTTTCTGGCATGTAAGCAATTTTCGTCACGGATAAAACGAGCAGAGTTTACAAGGACAAGGTACCAGCGGCCCCGACAACTAATTTTACTCGCGAATTAAAAATAATGTCACATACACACTAGATTGTGAATCACACATGTCGTTTCGACAACACGTTGCAACCGTACAGGGTGCTAAAACGTGTATGTGTGGGGAGGAAGGGGTGAGTGAAAGAGCATGTATTTTATACACAGGTAAGGCACCACTTGCTCTTCGGTTCCGGCTAGTCAGTTGTACCGAAACACACTGGTCGACCTGT